>JASUTR010000049.1:0-222623 GCA_035048495.1 Euptelea pleiosperma
AGTCCAATTTGAGACGTTGAAGCACGGATGGAGCTAACTTGTTTCGCAGTCATAAATCTTGTTCAAAGACTTCAAATTTGTTGAAACAATTGTAATGGAAGAAATTCGAGTCTAATTACGAGGTCCGGTTGCGAAAAAGTCCACAAGTTATAGGCTTCGGAATGTAACACACAACTGAGTCCAATTTGAGATGTTGACGCACGGAAGGAGCAAACTTGTTTTGACCGTCTTAAATCTTGTTCCAACACTTCAAATTTGTTGAAACAATTGTAATGGAAGAATTCGAGTCTAATTACGAGGTCCGGTTGCGAAAAAGTCACAAGTTATAGGCTTCGGAATGTAGCACACAAACTGAGTCCAATAGTGAGACGTTGACGCCACGGATGGAGCTAACTTGTTTCGACTGTCCGAATCTTGTTCCAACACTTCAAATGTGCTGTAACAATAGTAATAGAAGAATTCGAGTTTAATTACGAGGTCCGGTTGCGAAAAAGTCACAAGTTATAGGCTTCAGAATGTAACACACAAACTGAGTCCAAATTGAGACGTTGACGCACGGATGGAGCTAACTTGTTACGACTGTCCCGAATCTTATTCCAACACTTCAAATGTGTTGAAACAATAGTAATGGAAGATTTTTGAGTCTAATTACGAGGTTCGGTGCGGAAAAAGTCACAAGTTATAGGCTTTGGAATGTAACAGACAAACTGAGTCCAATTTGAGACGTTGACGCACGGATGGAGCTAACTTTTTTCGCCTATCGCGAATCTTGTTCAATACTTCAAATGTGTTGAAACAATAATAATGGAAGAGTTTGAGTCCCAATTACGAGGTCCGATTGCGAAAAAGTCACCAGTTATAGGCTTCGGAATGTAACACACAAACTGAGGTCCAATTGAGACGTTGACGCACGGATGGAGCTAACTTGTTTTGACTGCTACGAATCTTGTTTCAACACTTCAAATGTGTTGCAACAATAGTAATGGAAAGAGTTTGAGTCCAATTACGAGGTCCGGTTGCGAAAAAGTCACAAGTTATAGGCTTCGGAATGTAACACACAAACTGAATCCAATTTGAGACGTTGACGCACGGATGGAGCTAACTTGTTTCGCCTATCCCGAATCTTGTTCCAATACTTCAAATGTGTTGAAACAATAATAATGGAAGAGTTTGAGTTCAATTACGAGGTCCGATTGCGAAAAAGTCACAAGTTATAGGCTTCGGAATGTAACACACAAACTGAGTCCCATTTGAGACGTTGACGCACGGATGGGGCTAACTTGTTTCGCCTAACCCGAATCTTGTTCCAATACTTCAAATGTGTTGAAACAATAATAATGGAAGAGTTTGAGTTCAATTACGAGGTCCGATTGCGAAAAAGTCACAAGTTATAGGCTTCGGAATGTAACACACAAACTGAGTCCAATTTGAGACGTTGACACACGGATGGAGCTAACTTGTTTTGACTGTCACGAATCTTGTTTCAACACTTCAAATGTGTTGCAACAATAGTAATGGAAGAGTTTGAGTCCAATTACGAGGTCCGGTTGCGAAAAAGTCACAAGTTATAGGCTTCGGAATGTAACACACAAACTGAGTCCAATTTGAGACGTTGACGCACGGATGGAGCTAACTTGTTTTGACTGCTACGAATCTTGTTTCAACACTTCAAATGTGTTGCAACAATAGTAATGGAAGAGTTTGAGTCCAATTACGAGGTCCGGTTGCGAAAAAGTCACAAGTTATAGGCTTCGGAATGTAACACACAAACTGAATCCAATTTGAGACGTTGACGCACGGATGGAGCTAACTTGTTTCGCCTATCCCGAATCTTGTTCCAATACTTCAAATGTGTTGAAACAATAATAATGGAAGAGTTTGAGTTCAATTACGAGGTCCGATTGCGAAAAAGTCACAAGTTATAGGCTTCGGAATGTAACACACAAACTGAGTCCAATTTGAGACGTTGACGCACGGATAGAGCTAACTTGTTTCGCCTATCCCGAATCTTGTTCCAATACTTCAAATGTGTTGAAACAATAATAATGGAAGAGTTTGAGTTCAATTACGAGGTCCGATTGCGAAAAAGTCACAAGTTATAGGCTTCGGAATGTAACACACAAACTGAGTCCAATTTGAGACGTTGAAGCACGGATGGAGCTAACTTGTTTCAACAGTCATAAATCTTGTTCAAACACTTCAAATTTGTTGAAACAATTGTAATGGAAGAATTCGAGTCTAATTACGAGGTCCGGTTGCGAAAAAGTCACAAGTTATAGGCTTCGGAATGTAACACACAAACTGAGTCCAATTTGAGATGTTGACGCACGGAAGGAGCTAACTTGTTTTGACATTCATAAATCTTGTTCCAACACTTCAAATTTGTTGAAACAATTGTAATGGAAGAATTCGAGTCTAATTACGAGGTCCGGTTGCGAAAAAGTCACAAGTTATAGGCTTCGGAATGTAGCACACAAACTGAGTCCAATATGAGACGTTGACGCACGGATGGAGCTAACTTGTTTCGACTGTCCCGAATCTTGTTCCAACACTTCAAATGTGCTGTAACAATAGTAATAGAAGAATTCGAGTTTAATTACGAGGTCCGGTTGCGAAAAAGTCACAAGTTATAGGCTTCAGAATGTAACACACAAACTGAGTCCAATTTGAGTCGTTGACGCACGGATGGAGCTAACTTGTTTCGACTGTCCCGAATCTTATTCCAACACTTCAAATGTGTTGAAACAATAGTAATGGAAGAATTTGAGTCTAATTACGAGGTTCGGTTGCGAAAAAGTCACAAGTTATAGGCTTTGGAATGTAACAGACAAACTGAGTCCAATTTGAGACGTTGACGCACGGATGGAGCTAACTTTTTTCGCCTATCGCGAATCTTGTTCTAATACTTCAAATGTGTTGAAACAATAATAATGGAAGAGTTTGAGTCCAATTACGAGGTCCGATTGCGAAAAAGTCACCAGTTATAGGCTTCGGAATGTAACACACAAACTGAGTCCAATTTGAGACGTTGACGCACGGATGGAGCTAACTTGTTTTGACTGCTACGAATCTTGTTTCAACACTTCAAATGTGTTGCAACAATAGTATTGGAAGAGTTTGAGTCCAATTACGAGGTCCGGTTGCGAAAAAGTCACAAGTTATAGGCTTCGGAATGTAACACACAAACTGAATCCAATTTGAGACGTTGACGCACGGATGGAGCTAACTTGTTTCGCCTATCCCGAATCTTGTTCCAATACTTCAAATGTGTTGAAACAATAATAATGGAAGAGTTTGAGTTCAATTACGAGGTCCGATTGCGAAAAAGTCACAAGTTATAGGCTTCGGAATGTAACACACAAACTGAGTCCAATTTGAGACGTTGACACACGGATGGAGCTAACTTGTTTTGACTGCTACGAATCTTGTTTCAACACTTCAAATGTGTTGCAACAATAGTAATGGAAGAGTTTGAGTCCAATTACGAGGTCCGATTGCGAAAAAGTCACAAGTTATAGGCTTCGGAATGTAACACACAAACTGAGTCCAATTTGAGACGTTGTCGCACGGATGGAGCTAACTTGTTTCTCCTATCCCGAATCTTGTTCCAATACTTCAAATGTGCTGAAACAATAATAATGTAAGAGTTTGAGTCCAATTACGAGGTCCGATTGCGAAAAAGTCACAAGTTATAGGCTTCGGAATGTAACACACAAACTGAGTCCAATTTGAGACGTTGACACACGGATGGAGCTAACTTGTTTTGACTGTCACGAATCTTGTTTCAACACTTCAAATGTGTTGCAACAATAGTAATGGAAGAGTTTGAGTCCAATTACGAGGTCCGATTGCGAAAAAGTCACAAGTTATAGGCTTCGGAATGTAACACACAAACGGAGTCCAATTTGAGACGTTGACACACGGATGGAGCTAACTTGTTTTGACTGTCACGAATCTTGTTTCAGCACTTCAAATGTGTTGCAACAATAGTAATGGAAGAGTTTGAGTCCAATTACGAGGTCCGGTTGCGAAAAAGTCACAAGTTATAGGCTTCGGAATGTAACACACAAACTGAGTCTAGTTTGAGACGTTGACACACGGATGGAGCTAACTTGTTTCGCCTATCGCGAATCTTGTTCCAATACTTCAAATGTGTTGAAACAATAATAATGGAAGAGTTTGAGTCCAATTACGAGGTCCGATTGCGAAAAAGTCACAAGTTATAGGCTTCGGAATGTAACACACAAACTGAGTCCAATTTGAGACGTTGACGCACGGATGGAGCTAACTTGTTTTGACTGCTACGAATCTTGTTTCAACACTTCAAATGTGTTGCAACAATAGTAATGGAAGAGTTTGAGTCCAATTACGAGGTCCGGTTGAGAAAAAGTCACAAGTTATAGGCTTCGGAATGTAACACACAAACTGAATCTAATTTGAGACGTTGACGCACGGATGGAGCTAACTTGTTTCGCCTATCCCGAATCTTGTTCCAATACTTCTAAAGTGTTGAAACAATAATAATGGAAGAGTTTGAGTTCAATTACGAGATCCGATTGCGAAAAAGTCACAAGTTATAGGCTTCGGAATGTAACACACAAACTGAGTCCAATTTGAGACGTTGACGCACGGATGGAGTTAACTTGTTTCTCCTATCCCGCATCTTGTTCCAATACTTCAAATGTGTTGAAACAATAATAATGTAAGAGTTTGAGTCCAATTACGAGGTCCGATTGCGAAAAAGTCACAAGTTATAGGCTTCGGAATGTAAAACACAAACTGAGTCCAATTTGAGACGTTGACACACGGATGGAGCTAACTTGTTTTGACTGTCACGAATCTTGTTTCAACACTTCAAATGTGTTGCAACAATAGTAATGGAAGAGTTTGAGTCCAATTACGAGGTCCGGTTGCGAAAAAGTCACAAGTTATAGGCTTCGGAATGTAACACACAAACTGAGTCCAATTTCAGACGTTGACGCACGGATGGAGCTAACTTGTTTCTCCTATCCCGCATCTTGTTCCAATACTTCAAATGTGTTGAAACAATAATAATGGAAGAGTTTGAGTTCAATTACGAGGTCCGATTGCGAAAAAGTCACAAGTTATAGGCTTCGGAATGTAACACACAAACTGAGTCCAATTTGAGACGTTGACACACGGATGGAGCTAACTTGTTTTGACTGTCACGAATCTTGTTTCAACACTTCAAATGTGTTGCAACAATAGTAATGGAAGAGTTTGAGTCCAATTACGAGGTCCGGTTGCGAAAATGTCACAAGTTATAGGCTTCGGAATGTAACACACAAACTGAATCCAATTTGAGACGTTGACGCACGGATGGAGCTAACTTGTTTCGCCTATCGCGAATCTTGTTCCAATACTTCAAATGTGTTGAAACAATAATAATGGAAGAGTTTGAGTCCAATTACGAGGTCCGATTGCGAAAAAGTCACCAGTTATAGGCTTCGGAATGTAACACACAAACTGAGTCCAATTTGAGACGTTGACGCACGGATGGAGTTAACTTGTTTTGACTGCTACGAATCTTGTTTCAACACTTCAAATGTGTTGCAACAATAGTAATGGAAGAGTTTGAGTCCAATTACGAGGTCCGGTTGCGAAAAAGTCACAAGTTATAGGCTTCGGAATGTAACACACAAACTGAATCCAATTTGAGACGTTGACGCACGGATGGAGCTAACTTGTTTCGCCTATCCCGAATCTTGTTCCAATACTTCAAATGTGTTGAAACAATAATAATGGAAGAGTTTGAGTTCAATTACGAGGTCCGATTGCGAAAAAGTCACAAGTTATAGGCTTCGGAATGTAACACACAAACTGAGTCCAATTTGATACGTTGACGCACGGATGGGGCTAACTTGTTTCGCCTAACCCGAATCTTGTTCCAATACTTCAAATGTGTTGAAACAATAATAATGGAAGAGTTTGAGTTCAATTACGAGGTCCGATTGCGAAAAAGTCACAAGTTATAGGCTTCGGAATGTAACACACAAACTGAGTCCAATTTGAGACGTTGTCGCACGGATGGAGCTAACTTGTTTCTCCTATCCCGAATCTTGTTCCAATACTTCAAATGTGCTGAAACAATAATAATGTAAGAGTTTGAGTCCAATTACGAGGTCCGATTGCGAAAAAGTCACAAGTTATAGGCTTCGGAATGTAACACACAAACTGAATCCAATTTGAGACGTTGACGCACGGATGGAGTTAACTTGTTTCTCCTATCCCGCATCTTGTTCCAATACTTCAAATGTGTTGAAACAATAATAATGGAAGAGTTTGAGTTCAATTACGAGGTCCGATTGCGAAAAAGTCACAAGTTATAGGCTTCGGAATGTAACACACAAACTGAGTCCAATTTGAGACGTTGACACACGGATGGAGCTAACTTGTTTTGACTGTCACGAATCTTGTTTCAACACTTCAAATGTGTTGCAACAATAGTAATGGAAGAGTTTGAGTCCAATTACGAGGTCCGGTTGCGAAAATGTCACAAGTTATAGGCTTCGGAATGCAACACACAAACTGAATCCAATTTGAGACGTTGACGCACGGATGGAGCTAACTTGTTTCGCCTATCGCGAATCTTGTTCCAATACTTCAAATGTGTTGAAACAATAATAATGGAAGAGTTTGAGTCCAATTACGAGGTCCGATTGCGAAAAAGTCACCAGTTATAGGCTTCGGAATGTAACACACAAACTGAGTCCAATTTGAGACGTTGACGCACGGATGGAGTTAACTTGTTTTGACTGCTACGAATCTTGTTTCAACACTTCAAATGTGTTGCAACAATAGTAATGGAAGAGTTTGAGTCCAATTACGAGGTCCGGTTGCGAAAAAGTCACAAGTTATAGGCTTCGGAATGTAACACACAAACTGAATCCAATTTGAGACGTTGACGCACGGATGGAGCTAACTTGTTTCGCCTATCCCGAATCTTGTTCCAATACTTCAAATGTGTTGAAACAATATAATGGAAGAGTTTGAGTTCAATTACGAGGTCCGATTGCGAAAAAGTCACAAGTTATAGGCTTCGGAATGTAACACACAAACTGAGTCCAATTTGATACGTTGACGCACGGATGGGGCTAACTTGTTTCGCCTAACCCGAATCTTGTTCCAATACTTCAAATGTGTTGAAACAATAATAATGGAAGAGTTTGAGTTCAATTACGAGGTCCGATTGCGAAAAAGTCACAAGTTATAGGCTTCGGAATGTAACACACAAACTGAGTCCAATTTGAGACGTTGTCGCACGGATGGAGCTAACTTGTTTCTCCTATCCCGAATCTTGTTCCAATACTTCAAATGTGCTGAAACAATAATAATGTAAGAGTTTGAGTCCAATTACGAGGTCCGATTGCGAAAAAGTCACAAGTTATAGGCTTCGGAATGTAACACACAAACTGAATCCAATTTGAGACGTTGACGCACGGATGGAGTTAACTTGTTTCTCCTATCCCGCATCTTGTTCCAATACTTCAAATGTGTTGAAACAATAATAATGTAAGAGTTTGAGTCCAATTACGAGGTCCGATTGCGAAAAAGTCACAAGTTATAGGCTTCGGAATGTAACACACAAACTGAGTCCAATTTGAGACGTTGACACACGGATGGAGCTAACTTGTTTTGACTGTCACGAATCTTGTTTCAACACTTCAAATGTGTTGCAACAATAGTAATGGAAGAGTTTGAGTCCAATTACGAGGTCCGGTTGCAAAAAAGTCACAAGTTATAGGCTTCGGAATGTAACACACAAACTGAGTCCAATTTCAGACGTTGACGCACGGATGGAGCTAACTTGTTTCTCCTATCCCGCATCTTGTTCCAATACTTCAAATGTGTTGAAACAATAATAATGGAAGAGTTTGAGTTCAATTACGAGGTCCGATTGCGAAAAAGTCACAAGTTATAGGCTTCGGAATGTAACACACAAACTGAGTCCAATTTGAGACGTTGACACACGGATGGAGCTAACTTGTTTTGACTGTCACGAATCTTGTTTCAACACTTCAAATGTGTTGCAACAATAGTAATGGAAGAGTTTGAGTCCAATTACGAGGTCCGGTTGCGAAAAAGTCACAAGTTATAGGCTTCGGAATGTAACACGCAAACTGAATCCAATTTGAGACGTTGACGAACGGATGGAGCTAACTTGTTTCGCCTATCGCGAATCTTGTTCCAATACTTCAAATGTGTTGAAACAATAATAATGGAAGAGTTTGAGTCCAATTACGAGGTCCGATTGCGAAAAAGTCACCAGTTATAGGCTTCGGAATGTAACACACAAACTGAGTCCAATTTGAGACGTTGACGCACGGATGGAGTTAACTTGTTTTGACTGCTACGAATCTTATTTCAACACTTCAAATGTGTTGCAACAATAGTAATGGAAGAGTTTGAGTCCAATTACGAGGTCCGGTTGCGAAAAAGTCACAAGTTATAGGCTTCGGAATGTAACACACAAACTGAATCCAATTTGAGACGTTGACGCACGGATGGAGCTAACTTGTTTCGCCTATCCCGAATCTTGTTCCAATACTTCAAATGTGTTGAAACAATAATAATGGAAGAGTTTGAGTTCAATTACGAGGTCCAATTGCGAAAAAGTCACAAGTTATAGGCTTCGGAATGTAACACACAAACTGAGTCCAATTTGAGACGTTGACGCACGGATGGGGCTAACTTGTTTCGCCTAACCCGAATCTTGTTCCAATACTTCAAATGTGTTGAAACAATAATAATGGAAGAGTTTGAGTTCAATTACGAGGTCCGATTGCGAAAAAGTCACAAGTTATAGGCTTCGGAATGTAACACACAAACTGAGTCCAATTTGAGACGTTGACACACGGATGGAGCTAACTTGTTTTGACTGTCACGAATCTTGTTTCAACACTTCAAATGTGTTGCAACAATAGTAATGGAAGAGTTTGAGTCCAATTACGAGGTCCGGTTGCGAAAAAGTCACAAGTTATAGGCTTCGGAATGAAACACACAAACTGAGTCCAATTTCAGACGTTGACGCACGGATGGAGCTAACTTGTTTCTCCTATCCCGCATCTTGTTCCAATACTTCAAATGTGTTGAAACAATAATAATGTAAGAGTTTGAGTCCAATTACGAGGTCCGATTGCGAAAAAGTCACAAGTTATAGGCTTCGGAATGTAAAACACAAACTGAGTCCAATTTGAGACGTTGACACACGGATGGAGCTAACTTGTTTTGACTGTCACGAATCTTGTTTCAACACTTCAAATGTGTTGCAACAATAGTATTGGAAGAGTTTGAGTCCAATTACGAGGTCCGGTTGCGAAAAAGTCACAAGTTATAGGCTTCGGAATGTAACACACAAACTGAATCCAATTTGAGACGTTGACGCACGGATGGAGCTAACTTGTTTCGCCTATCCCGAATCTTGTTCCAATACTTCAAATGTGTTGAAACAATAATAATGGAAGAGTTTGAGTTCAATTACGAGGTCCGATTGCGAAAAAGTCACAAGTTATAGGCTTCGGAATGTAACACACAAACTGAGTCCAATTTGAGACGTTGACACACGGATGGAGCTAACTTGTTTTGACTGCAACGAATCTTGTTTCAACACTTCAAATGTGTTGCAACAATAGTAATGGAAGAGTTTGAGTCCAATTACGAGGTCCGATTGCGAAAAAGTCACAAGTTATAGGCTTCGGAATGTAACACACAAACTGAGTCCAATTTGAGACGTTGACGCACGGATGGGGCTAACTTGTTTTGCCTAACCCGAATCTTGTTCCAATACTTCAAATGTGTTGAAACAATAATAATGGAAGAGTTTGAGTTCAATTACGAGGTCCGATTGCGAAAAAGTCACAAGTTATAGGCTTCGGAATGTAACACACAAACTGAGTCCAATTTGAGACGTTGACACACGGATGGAGCTAACTTGTTTTGACTGTCACGAATCTTGTTTCAACACTTCAAATGTGTTGCAACAATAATAATGGAAGAGTTTGAGTCCAATTACGAGGTCCGGTTGCGAAAAAGTCACAAGTTATAGGCTTCGGAATGAAACACACAAACTGAGTCCAATTTCAGACGTTGACGCACGGATGGAGCTAACTTGTTTTGACTGTCACGAATCTTGTTTCAACACTTCAAATGTGTTGCAACAATAGTAATGGAAGAGTTTGAGTCCAATTACGAGGTCCGATTGCGAAAAAGTCACAAGTTATAGGCTTCGGAATGTAACACACAAACTGAGTCCAATTTGAGACGTTGTCGCACGGATGGAGCTAACTTGTTTCTCCTATCCCGAATCTTGTTCCAATACTTCAAATGTGCTGAAACAATAATAATGTAAGAGTTTGAGTCCAATTACGAGGTCCGATTGCGAAAAAGTCACAAGTTATAGGCTTCGGAATGTAACACACAAACTGAGTCCAATTTGAGACGTTGACACACGGATGGAGCTAACTTGTTTTGACTGTCACGAATCTTGTTTCAACACTTCAAATGTGTTGCAACAATAGTAATGGAAGAGTTTGAGTCCAATTACGAGGTCCGATTGCGAAAAAGTCACAAGTTATAGGCTTCGGAATGTAACACACAAACTGAGTCCAATTTGAGACGTTGACACACGGATGGAGCTAACTTGTTTTGACTGTCACGAATCTTGTTTCAACACTTCAAATGTGTTGCAACAATAGTAATGGAAGAGTTTGAGTCCAATTACGAGGTCCGGTTGCGAAAAAGTCACAAGTTATAGGCTTCGGAATGTAACACACAAACTGAGTCCAATTTGAGACGTTGACGCACGGATGGAGCTAACTTGTTTCTCCTATCCCGCATCTTGTTCCAATACTTCAAATGTTTTGAAACAATAATAATGTAAGAGTTTGAGTCCAATTACGAGGTCCGATTGCGAAAAAGTCACAAGTTATAGGCTTCGGAATGTAACACACAAACTGAGTCCAATTTGAGACGTTGACACACGGATGGAGCTAACTTGTTTTGACTGTCACGAATCTTGTTTCAACACTTCAAATGTGTTGCAACAATAGTAATGGAAGAGTTTGAGTCCAATTACGAGGTCCGGTTGCGAAAAAGTCACAAGTTATAGGCTTCGGAATGTAACACACAAACTGAATCCAATTTGAGAGGTTGACGCACGGATGGAGCTAACTTGTTTCGCCTATCGCGAATCTTGTTCCAATACTTCAAATGTGTTGAAACAATAATAATGGAAGAGTTTGAGTCCAATTACGAGGTCCGATTGCGAAAAAGTCACCAGTTATAGGCTTCGGAATGTAACACACAAACTGAGTCCAATTTGAGACGTTGACGCACGGATGGAGTTAACTTGTTTTGACTGCTACGAATCTTGTTTCAACACTTCAAATGTGTTGCAACAATAGTAATGGAAGAGTTTGAGTCCAATTACGAGGTCCGGTTGCGAAAAAGTCACAAGTTATAGGCTTCGGAATGTAACACACAAACTGAATCCAATTTGAGACGTTGACGCACGGATGGAGCTAACTTGTTTCGCCTATCCCGAATCTTGTTCCAATACTTCAAATGTGTTGAAACAATAATAATGGAAGAGTTTGAGTTCAATTACGAGGTCCAATTGCGAAAAAGTCACAAGTTATAGGCTTCGGAATGTAACACACAAACTGAGTCCAATTTGAGACGTTGACGCACGGATGGGGCTAACTTGTTTCGCCTAACCCGAATCTTGTTCCAATACTTCAAATGTGTTGAAACAATAATAATGGAAGAGTTTGAGTTCAATTACGAGGTCCGATTGCGAAAAAGTCACAAGTTATAGGCTTCGGAATGTAACACACAAACTGAGTCCAATTTGAGACGTTGTCGCACGGATGGAGCTAACTTGTTTCTCCTATCCCGAATCTTGTTCCAATACTTCAAATGTGCTGAAACAATAATAATGTAAGAGTTTGAGTCCAATTACGAGGTCCGATTGCGAAAAAGTCACAAGTTATAGGCTTCGGAATGTAACACACAAACTGAGTCCAATTTCAGACGTTGACGCACGGATGGAGCTAACTTGTTTCTCCTATCCCGCATCTTGTTCCAATACTTCAAATGTGTTGAAACAATAATAATGGAAGAGTTTGAGTTCAATTACGAGGTCCGATTGCGAAAAAGTCACAAGTTATAGGCTTCGGAATGTAACACACAAACTGAGTCCAATTTGAGACGTTGTCGCACGGATGGAGCTAACTTATTTCTCCTATCCCGAATCTTGTTCCAATACTTCAAATGTGCTGAAACAATAATAATGTAAGAGTTTGAGTCCAATTACGAGGTCCGATTGCGAAAAAGTCACAAGTTATAGGCTTCGGAATGTAACACACAAACTGAGTCCAATTTGAGACGTTGACACACGGATGGAGCTAACTTGTTTTGACTGTCACGAATCTTGTTTCAACACTTCAAATGTGTTGCAACAATAGTAATGGAAGAGTTTGAGTCCAATTACGAGGTCCGATTGCGAAAAAGTCACAAGTTATAGGCTTCGGAATGTAACACACAAACTGAGTCCAATTTGAGACGTTGACACACGGATGGAGCTAACTTGTTTTGACTGTCACGAATCTTGTTTCAACACTTCAAATGTGTTGCAACAATAGTAATGGAAGAGTTTGAGTCCAATTACGAGGTCCGGTTGCGAAAAAGTCACAAGTTATAGGCTTCGGAATGTAACACACAAACTGAGTCTAATTTGAGACGTTGACACACGGATGGAGCTAACTTGTTTCGCCTATCGCGAATCTTGTTCCAATACTTCAAATGTGTTGAAACAATAATAATGGAAGAGTTTGAGTCCAATTACGAGGTCCGATTGCGAAAAAGTCACAAGTTATAGGCTTCGGAATGTAACACACAAACTGAGTCCAATTTGAGACGTTGACGCACGGATGGAGCTAACTTGTTTTGACTGCTACGAATCTTGTTTCAACATGTAATACCCCGAACTTTCGTTCTAGGGTATTTGGTAAATTCACCTAATAAATGAAAACCTGAAACTTTTTCAGACTCTTATTATTATTTTTATTGTTAAATATCATGTATGAGTATGTGTATTTAATTTAATTTTATTCTGACAATTTTGGAAAAAAACCTGCTATTTTTGAAACTCGCTCTTTAGGGCTAAATTCCTACTAAAAATAATGAATCATAACTTGCAGGAGACTTTTTCTTTCCCCGGCTAACATTCCAGAACTTTTATAAAAAAAATTATTTTGTGGGCCCGAGACACCAAAAATATTCCTATTTTATCCTTAGCAACTTACTTGTGAAATTTGGAACCTTTCTTGAGAAAAAAAAACCCTAGCGGGAGATTTCGGGAGATTTTGATAAAAATAGTATTTTCGTAATTTTTGAACTTTCCTACCATTCTTATATTTTTTTTATTAATATTTTATTATATTTTATTTATTTAATAGGCGTGTGGGACCCGCGAATCACTTTCGGGTCATTCCAATATCATTTGACAATTTTCTAGGGTTTTGAACATTTTTGTGATTTATGTGTGTGACATGTGTCAATACCTTATTGTATGGACTTTAAATTATATAATATAGTTTGATTGAATTAATTAATAATTAATTGTGTTATAATTATTGGGTGGGCCCGTATGGCTAATCTAGAAACCTTTTGGGCTTAATAATATTCTTAAATGAAGCCTATTGATGTATATGGGCCTTGGGCCCATTCCTAACCCATTCATAGTGTAAAATATAAGTTTTTGAGGGTTGAAAAAGTCATCCCTTTGCTAATTACGAATTTCAACAAAATAGAAACCCTAATCCTTCTCTAAACCTATTTATGAAAAACCCTAAAGCTTTAGAAGTTTTCAAAAGCAAACTCCATTAAAGAATAGAGCAAGCTCCATTAAACCTTCATCCGGGCACCGATCGCACTCGAGCAAGAAGGGAGAATTGACGGGGACTCCGATTTGAAGAACATACTCCGAGGAGAGGACGATCCGACGACTTTCAAATTTAAAGAAACTTTTGATTTTCATTAAAGTTCAAGAAACCTTAAGGTAAGTGCGCTTGATCCATCCTATACTTGTTTTTCTTCAAGATTTGTTTTTCTTTCATTAGATAATGGTTGATACTCATTATAAATTAATTTTAATAATATTTACTATATTCTTATTGGGTTGATCTTTGTTTTGGGCCACCATGATGGGTTTGGCCATGGTCTATTTTGTACCTATAACGGATGATTATGTTCTTATCATTTTTGTTGTACTTTTATGATTTAAATATTTTTATATTATTTTTTCTAAATACCTCTTTAAATCTATTTTCCAAAACCGTTTAGTTTGTATTTTTCTGATTTTTATTGATTAAGTTATTAATTTTCTAAGTTATATGACTTTACCAAAAAATCTAGAATTTCAGATTTTACACGGTCCGATTCACTTGGGATTTCGATCTATATTTTTAACCTAAATATTTTTCTAATTATTTTTCATGGATACCTATATCAATCTAATTTCTAGAACCTTTGAGTTTATATTTTTCTGATTTGTATTGATTAAGTTATGATTTTTCAAACGTGCTGGACTTTTCTGTAAAACCCAGAATTCTAGATTTTTACACGGTCCACTTTACCTGAGATTTTGATCCATATTTTTAACCTAAATATTTTTATAATTATTTTTCTTAGATACTTATATCAATCTAGTTTCTAGAACCTTTGAGTTTATATTTTTCTGATCTGTATTGATTAAGTTATGATTTTTCAAACGTACTGGACTTTTCTGTAAAACCCAGAATTCCAGATTTTACACGGTCCACTTTACCTGAGATTTCGATCCATATTTTTAATCTAAATATTTTTCTAATTATTTTTCACAGATACCTCTATCAATCTAGTTTCTAAAACCTTTGAGTTTATATTTTTTCTGATCTGTATTGATTAAGTTATAATTTTTCAAACGTACTGGACTTTTCTGTAAAACCCAGAATTCCAGATTTTACACGGTCCACTTTACCTGAGATTTCGATCCATATTTTTAACCTAAATATTTTTCTAATTATTTTTCACAAATACCTCTATCAATCTAGTTTCTAAAACCTTTGAGTTTATATTTTTCTGATCTGTATTGATTAAGTTATGATTTTTCAAACGTACTGAACTTTTCTGTAAAACCCAGAATTTTAGATTTTACACGGTCCACTTCACTTGAGATTTCAATCTATATTTTTAACCTAAATATTTTTTTAATTATTTTTCATAGATACCTCTATTAATTTAGTTTCTATAACCCTTGAGTTTGTATTTTTCTGATATATATTGATTAAGTTATGAGTTTTTAAATGTGCGGGACTTTTCTGTATCCCGAATTCTGTCCAGCCCAATTAATTAAGAGTTTTGACCTATATTTTGAATCTGAATATTTTTCTATTTATTTTTCCTAAAAACGTCTATGAATCTAGTTTTTAAATCCATTGAGTTTATATTTTTCTAATTCATATTTATTTAGTTATAATTTTTATAATGCAGTACATTTTTTGTAAAAAAAAACCTATTAATTGTTCGTGGTTCGGTCATGATTATTAACTATTAAGGTTTTAACCTTGTTGTTTGACTAAACCCTAGATGGTTTGACCTATACCTGTATGCATGGGGATCCCACCCATGTGTCTTGGATCCCTCATAGGGTTCGGCCAAGTGTCTTGGATCCCTCTTTAGGGTTCGACCTTGTGTCATGGATCCCTCATAGGGTTCGGCCATGGCGTGTTGGATTCTCTTGCGATTTTCACTTATATTATTCATCGATGTTGATTGTGATATTTGGTCATGTCTTATTGACTATTATACCTAGATGGTTCAACCTATACTTGTATGCATGGGGATCCCACCCATGTGTCTTGGATCCCTCATAGGGTTCGGCCAAGTGTCTTGGATCCCTTTTTAGGGTTCGACCTTGTGTCATGGATCCCTCATAGGGTTCGGCCATGGTGTGTTGGATTGTCTTGTGATTTCCACTTATATTATTCATCCGTATTGATCGTGACCTTCGGTGATTGTTACATGTTATTCATGGTTAACCCTAATTCGTTCCCATATTATTACTCTTAATGATCATTGGTTCATTTTATATTTTTATTTAAATGTTAAATACATGTGTGTTTATGTCATGTAACCCTAGTACATCTTGTTGTCATACCATGATCATCACGTCATTTCATATAAGGGGTGCATAAGGGAACGGGGTTGAAGTATATTATATACGTTTATATTGGTTTTATCAATTAATCAGGGTTCGGTACCCTAGGGTGAAAGGCCCCAGACGTTATTATATCCTGCAGATGGGTCGATGAGACCGCTCCCAGTGCGGGAAGGAGATGGAGACCCTATGTGGTTATGGGTACTAGTTGCATTGGCATCCCTTACTCATCTGCATTCATCCTCATATTCATGCCATCTTTATTATACGATTGAGATGCATACCTTGATTAAAAAACTTGAATAGTATGATATCATACCATGCACACTGTTGTATTACTGGGCCTCGGCTCACGGTGCTACACCGATATCATTTTCAGATTTTGAGGAGCCGGGTACGTGAGATGATTTTGAGACGAAAGACTCCGGTGCATTCGAGGAGATCGGCGAGGACTTGGGAGTCGATCCCACACTTTAGAAAGTTGTATTTGATTATTTTATAACATTATTTATTTATTTTCACGGGCATGTAAGCCTTTGATTGAGAGCATGTTCTCACTTCCATCTCTTCACATTTAGTTGATTGATTGAATTATTTGAATTATAAATTATTTAAATTATTTGTTTCCTACATCTACTCTTCTTTTTTTTCTTAGTGGGTTTTCGAATGAACCTTAGTAGTCTAATTGACCTAATTGGACCACTAGGGGACATTCATGGATCACCTCTGGGTTCGGGTACGGGTCGATCCACGAATTTTTGGGTTGTATTTGGGTATTCGGATTCGGGGCGTGACAGAACACTTCAAATGTGTTGCAACAATAGTAATGGAAGAGTTTGAGTCCAATTACGAGGTCCGGTTGCGAAAAAGTCACAAGTTATAGGCTTCGGAATGTAACACACAAACTGAATCTAATTTGAGACGTTGACGCACGGATGGAGCTAACTTGTTTCGCCTATCCCGAATCTTGTTCCAATACTTCTAATGTGTTGAAACAATAATAATGGAAGAGTTTGAGTTCAATTACGAGGTCCGATTGCGAAAAAGTCACAAGTTATAGGCTTCGGAATGTAACACACAAACTGAGTCCAATTTGAGACGTTGACGCACGGATGGAGTTAACTTGTTTCTCCTATCCCGCATCTTGTTCCAATACTTCAAATGTGTTGAAACAATAATAATGTAAGAGTTTGAGTCCAATTACGAGGTCCGATTGCGAAAAAGTCACAAGTTATAGGCTTCGGAATGTAAAACACAAACTGAGTCCAATTTGAGACGTTGACACACGGATGGAGCTAACTTGTTTTGACTGTCACGAATCTTGTTTCAACACTTCAAATGTGTTGCAACAATAGTAATGGAAGAGTTTGAGTCCAATTACGAGGTCCGGTTGCGAAAAAGTCACAAGTTATAGGCTTCGGAATGTAACACACAAACTGAGTCCAATTTCAGACGTTGACGCACGGATGGAGCTAACTTGTTTCTCCTATCCCGCATCTTGTTCCAATACTTCAAATGTGTTGAAACAATAATAATGGAAGAGTTTGAGTTCAATTACGAGGTCCGATTGCGAAAAAGTCACAAGTTATAGGCTTCGGAATGTAACACACAAACTGAGTCCAATTTGAGACGTTGTCGCACGAATGGAGCTAACTTGTTTCTCCTATCCCGAATCTTGTTCCAATACTTCAAATGTGCTGAAACAATAATAATGTAAGAGTTTGAGTCCAATTACGAGGTCCGATTGCGAAAAAGTCACAAGTTATAGGCTTCGGAATGTAACACACAAACTGAGTCCAATTTGAGACGTTGACACACGGATGGAGCTAACTTGTTTTGACTGTCACGAATCTTGTTTCAACACTTCAAATGTGTTGCAACAATAGTAATGGAAGAGTTTGAGTCCAATTACGAGGTCCGATTGCGAAAAAGTCACAAGTTATAGGCTTCGGAATGTAACACACAAACTGAGTCCAATTTGAGACGTTGACGCACGGATGGAGCTAACTTGTTTCGCCTATCCCGAATCTTGTTCCAATACTTCTAATGTGTTGAAACAATAGTAATGGAAGAGTTTGAGTCCAATTACGAGGTCCGATTGCGAAAAAGTCACAAGTTATAGGCTTCGGAATGTAACACACAAACTGAGTCCAATTTGAGACGTTGACGCACGGATGGAGCTAACTTGTTTCGACTGTCCCGAATCTTATTCCAACACTTCAAATGTGTTGAAACAATAGTAATGGAAGAATTTGAGTCTAATTACGAGGTTCGGTTGCGAAAAAGTCACAAGTTATAGGCTTCGGAATGTAACACACAAACTGAGTCCAATTTGAGACGTTGACGCACGGATGGAGCTAACTTTTTTCGCCTATCGCGAATCTTGTTCCAATACTTCAAATGTGTTGAAACAATAATAATGGAAGAGTTTGAGTCCAATTACGAGGTCCGATTGCGAAAAAGTCACAAGTTATAGGCTTCGGAATGTAACACACAAACTGAGTCCAATTTGAGACGTTGACGCACGGATGGGGCTAACTTGTTTCGCCTAACCCGAATCTTGTTCCAATACTTCAAATGTGTTGAAACAATAATAATGGAAGAGTTTGAGTTCAATTACGAGGTCCGATTGCGAAAAAGTCACAAGTTATAGGCTTCGGAATGTAACACACAAACTGAGTCCAATTTGAAACGTTGTCGCACGGATGGAGCTAACTTGTTTCTCCTATCCCGAATCTTGTTCCAATACTTCAAATGTGCTGAAACAATAATAATGTAAGAGTTTGAGTCCAATTACGAGGTCCGATTGCGAAAAAGTCACAAGTTATAGGCTTCGGAATGTAACACACAAACTGAGTCCAATTTCAGACGTTGACGCACGGATGGAGCTAACTTGTTTCTCCTATCCCGCATCTTGTTCCAATACTTCAAATGTGTTGAAACAATAATAATGGAAGAGTTTGAGTTCAATTACGAGGTCCGATTGCGAAAAAGTCACAAGTTATAGGCTTCGGAATGTAACACACAAACTGAGTCCAATTTGAGACGTTGACGCACGGATGGAGCTAACTTGTTTCGACTGTCCCGAATCTTATTCCAACACTTCAAATGTGTTGAAACAATAGTAATGGAAGAATTTGAGTCTAATTACGAGGTTCGGTTGCGAAAAAGTCACAAGTTATAGGCTTCGGAATGTAACACACAAACTGAGTCCAATTTGAGACGTTGACGCACGGATGGAGCTAACTTTTTTCGCCTATCGCGAATCTTGTTCCAATACTTCAAATGTGTTGAAACAATAATAATGGAAGAGTTTGAGTCCAATTACGAGGTCCGATTGCGAAAAAGTCACAAGTTATAGGCTTCGGAATGTAACACACAAACTGAGTCCAATTTGAGACGTTGACGCACGGATGGAGCTAACTTGTTTTGACTGCTACGAATCTTGTTTCAACACTTCAAATGTGTTGCAACAATAGTAATGGAAGAGTTTGAGTCCAATTACGAGGTCCGGTTGCGAAAAAGTCACAAGTTATAGGCTTCGGAATGTAACACACAAACTGAATCTAATTTGAGACGTTGACGCACGGATGGAGCTAACTTTTTTCGCCTATCCCGAATCTTGTTCCAATACTTCTAATGTGTTGAAACAATAATAATGGAAGAGTTTGAGTTCAATTACGAGGTCCGATTGCGAAAAAGTCACAAGTTATAGGCTTCGGAATGTAACACACAAACTGAGTCCAATTTGAGACGTTGACGCACGGATGGAGCTAACTTGTTTCTCCTATCCCGCATCTTGTTCCAATACTTCAAATGTGTTGAAACAATAATAATGTAAGAGTTTGAGTCCAATTACGAGGTCCGATTGCGAAAAAGTCACAAGTTATAGGCTTCGGAATGTAAAACACAAACTGAGTCCAATTTGAGACGTTGACACACGGATGGAGCTAACTTGTTTTGACTGTCACGAATCTTGTTTCAACACTTCAAATGTGTTGCAACAATAGTAATGGAAGAGTTTGAGTCCAATTACGAGGTCCGGTTGCGAAAAAGTCACAAGTTATAGGCTTCGGAATGTAACACACAAACTGAATCCAATTTGAGACGTTGACGCACGGATGGAGCTAACTTGTTTCGCCTATCCCGAATCTTGTTCCAATACTTCAAATGTGTTGAAACAATAATAATGGAAGAGTTTGAGTTCAATTACGAGGTCCGATTGCGAAAAAGTCACAAGTTATAGGCTTCGGAATGTAACACACAAACTGAGTCCAATTTGAGACGTTGAAGCACGGATGGAGCTAACTTGTTTCGACAGTCATAAATCTTGTTCAAACACTTCAAATTTGTTGAAACAATTGTAATGGAAGAATTCGAGTCTAATTACGAGGTCCGGTTGCGAAAAAGTCACAAGTTATAGGCTTCGGAATGTAACACACAAACTGAGTCCAATTTGAGATGTTGACGCACGGAAGGAGCAAACTTGTTTTGACAGTCATAAATCTTGTTCCAACACTTCAAATTTGTTGAAACAATTGTAATGGAAAAATTCGAGTCTAATTACGAGGTCCGGTTGCGAAAAAGTCACAAGTTATAGGCTTCGGAATGTAGCACACAAACTGAGTCCAATATGAGACGTTGACGCACGGATGGAGCTAACTTGTTTCGACTGTCCCGAATCTTGTTCCAACACTTCAAATGTGCTGTAACAATAGTAATAGAAGAATTCGAGTTTAATTACGAGGTCCGGTTGCGAAAAAGTCACAAGTTATAGGCTTCAGAATGTAACACACAAACTGAGTCCAATTTGAGACGTTGACGCACGGATGGAGCTAACTTGTTTCGACTGTCCCGAATCTTATTCCAACACTTCAAATGTGTTGAAACAATAGTAATGGAAGATTTTTGAGTCTAATTACGAGGTTCGGTTGCGAAAAAGTCACAAGTTATAGGCTTTGGAATGTAACAGACAAACTGAGTCCAATTTGAGACGTTGACGCACGGATGGAGCTAACTTTTTTCGCCTATCGCGAATCTTGTTCCAATACTTCAAATGTGTTGAAACAATAATAATGGAAGAGTTTGAGTCCAATTACGAGGTCCGATTGCGAAAAAGTCACCAGTTATAGGCTTCGGAATGTAACACACAAACTGAGTCCAATTTGAGACGTTGACGCACGGATGGAGCTAACTTGTTTTGACTGCTACGAATCTTGTTTCAACACTTCAAATGTGTTGCAACAATAGTAATGGAAGAGTTTGAGTCCAATTACGAGGTCCGGTTGCGAAAAAGTCACAAGTTATAGGCTTCGGAATGTAACACACAAACTGAATCCAATTTGAGACGTTGACGCACGGATGGAGCTAACTTGTTTCGCCTATCCCGAATCTTGTTCCAATACTTCAAATGTGTTGAAACAATAATAATGGAAGAGTTTGAGTTCAATTACGAGGTCCGATTGCGAAAAAGTCACAAGTTATCGGCTTCGGAATGTAACACACAAACTGAGTCCAATTTGAGACGTTGACGCACGGATGGAGCTAACTTGTTTCGACTGTCCCGAATCTTATTCCAACACTTCAAATGTGTTGAAACAATAGTAATGGAAGAATTTGAGTCTAATTACGAGGTTCGGTTGCGAAAAAGTCACAAGTTATAGGCTTCGGAATGTAACACACAAACTGAGTCCAATTTGAGATGTTGACGCACGGATGGAGCTAACTTTTTTCGCCTATCGCGAATCTTGTTCCAATACTTCAAATGTGTTGAAACAATAATAATGGAAGAGTTTGAGTCCAATTATGAGGTCCGATTGCGAAAAAGTCACCAGTTATAGGCTTCGGAATGTAACACACAAACTGAGTCCAATTTGAGACGTTGACGCACGGATGGAGCTAACTTGTTTTGACTGCAACGAATCTTGTTTCAACACTTCAAATGTGTTGCAACAATAGTAATGGAAGAGTTTGAGTCCAATTACGAGGTCCGGTTGCGAAAAAGTCACAAGTTATAGGCTTCGGAATGTAACACACAAACTGAATCCAATTTGAGACGTTGACGCACGGATGGAGCTAACTTGTTTCGCCTATCCCGAATCTTGTTCCAATACTTCAAATGTGTTGAAACAATAATAATGGAAGAGTTTGAGTTCAATTACGAGGTCCGATTGCGAAAAAGTCACAAGTTATAGGCTTCGGAATGTAACACACAAACTGAGTCCAATTTGAGACGTTGAAGCACGGATGGAGCTAACTTGTTTCGACAGTCATAAATCTTGTTCAAACACTTCAAATTTGTTGAAACAATTGTAATGGAAGAATTCGAGTCTAATTACGAGGTCCGGTTGCGAAAAAGTCACAAGTTATAGGCTTCGGAATGTAACACACAAACTGAGTCCAATTTGAGATGTTGACGCACGGAAGGAGCAAACTTGTTTTGACAGTCATAAATCTTGTTCCAACACTTCAAATTTGTTGAAACAATTGTAATGGAAGAATTCGAGTCTAATTACGAGGTCCGGTTGCGAAAAAGTCACAATTTATAGGCTTCGGAATGTAGCACACAAACTGAGTCCAATATGAGACGTTGACGCACGGATGGAGCTAACTTGTTTCGACTGTCCCGAATCTTGTTCCAACACTTCAAATGTGCTGTAACAATAGTAATAGAAGAATTCGAGTTTAATTACGAGGTCCGGTTGCGAAAAAGTCACAAGTTATAGGCTTCAGAATGTAACACACAAACTGAGTCCAATTTGAGACGTTGACGCACGGATGGAGCTAACTTGTTTCGACTGTCCCGAATCTTATTCCAACACTTCAAATGTGTTGAAACAATAGTAATGGAAGATTTTTGAGTCTAATTACGAGGTTCGGTTGCGAAAAAGTCACAAGTTATAGGCTTTGGAATGTAACAGACAAACTGAGTCCAATTTGAGACGTTGACGCACGGATGGAGCTAACTTTTTTCGCCTATCGCGAATCTTGTTCCAATACTTCAAATGTGTTGAAACAATAATAATGGAAGAGTCTGAGTCCAATTACGAGGTCCGATTGCGAAAAAGTCACCAGTTATAGGCTTCGGAATGTAACACACAAACTGAGTCCAATTTGAGACGTTGACGCACGGATGGAGCTAACTTGTTTTGACTGCTACGAATCTTGTTTCAACACTTCAAATGTGTTGCAACAATAGTAATGGAAGAGTTTGAGTCCAATTACGAGGTCCGGTTGCGAAAAAGTCACAAGTTATAGGCTTCGGAATGTAACACACAAACTGAATCCAATTTGAGACGTTGACGCACGGATGGAGCTAACTTGTTTCGCCTATCCCGAATCTTGTTCCAATACTTCAAATGTGTTGAAACAATAATAATGGAAGAGTTTGAGTTCAATTACGAGGTCCGATTGCGAAAAAGTCACAAGTTATAGGCTTCGGAATGTAACACACAAACTGAGTCCAATTTGAGACGTTGACGCACGGATGGAGCTAACTTGTTTCGACTGTCTCGAATCTTATTCCAACACTTCAAATGTGTTGAAACAATAGTAATGGAAGAATTTGAGTCTAATTACGAGGTTCGGTTGCGAAAAAGTCACAAGTTATAGGCTTCGGAATGTAACACACAAACTGAGTCCAATTTGAGACGTTGACGCACGGATGGAGCTAACTTTTTTCGCCTATCGCGAATCTTGTTCCAATACTTCAAATGTGTTGAAACAATAATAATGGAAGAGTTTGAGTCCAATTACGAGGTCCGATTGCGAAAAAGTCACAAGTTATAGGCTTCGGAATGTAACACACAAACTGAGTCCAATTTGAGACGTTGACGCACGGATGGAGCTAACTTGTTTTGACTGCAACGAATCTTGTTTCAACCCTTCAAATGTGTTGCAACAATAGTAATGGAAGAGTTTGAGTCCAATTACGAGGTCCGGTTGCGAAAAAGTCACAAGTTATAGGCTTCGGAATGTAACACACAAACTGAATCCAATTTGAGACGTTGACGCACGGATGGAGCTAACTTGTTTCGCCTATCCCGAATCTTGTTCCAATACTTCAAATGTGTTGAAACAATAATAATGGAAGAGTTTGAGTTCAATTACGAGGTCCGATTGCGAAAAAGTCACAAGTTATAGGCTTCGGAATGTAACTCACAAACCGAGTCCAATTTGAGACGTTGACGCACGGATGGGGCTAACTTGTTTCGCCTAACCCGAATCTTGTTCCAATACTTCAAATGTGTTGAAACAATAATAATGGAAGAGTTTGAGTTCAATTACGAGGTCCGATTGCGAAAAAGTCACAAGTTATAGGCTTCGGAATGTAACACACAAACTGAGTCCAATTTGAGACGTTGACACACGGATGGAGCTAACTTGTTTTGACTGTCACGAATCTTGTTTCAACACTTCAAATGTGTTGCAACAATAGTAATGGAAGAGTTTGAGTCCAATTACGAGGTCCGGTTGCGAAAAAGTCACAAGTTATAGGCTTCGGAATGTAACACACAAACTGAGTCCAATTTGAGACGTTGACGCACGGATGGAGCTAACTTGTTTTGACTGCTACGAATCTTGTTTCAACACTTCAAATGTGTTGCAACAATAGTAATGGAAGAGTTTGAGTCCAATTACGAGGTCCGGTTGCGAAAAAGTCACAAGTTATAGGCTTCGGAATGTAACACACAAACTGAATCCAATTTGAGACGTTGACGCACGGATGGAGCTAACTTGTTTCGCCTATCCCGAATCTTGTTCCAATACTTCAAATGTGTTGAAACAATAATAATGGAAGAGTTTGAGTTCAATTACGAGGTCCGATTGCGAAAAAGTCACAAGTTATAGGCTTCGGAATGTAACACACAAACTGAGTCCAATTTGAGACGTTGACGCACGGATGGAGCTAACTTGTTTCGACTGTCCCGAATCTTATTCCAACACTTCAAATGTGTTGAAACAATAGTAATGGAAGAATTTGAGTCTAATTACGAGGTTCGGTTGCGAAAAAGTCACAAGTTATAGGCTTCGGAATGTAACACACAAACTGAGTCCAATTTGAGACGTTGACGCACGGATGGAGCTAACTTTTTTCGCCTATCGCGAATCTTGTTCCAATACTTCAAATGTGTTGAAACAATAATAATGGAAGAGTTTGAGTCCAATTACGAGGTCCGATTGCGAAAAAGTCACCAGTTATAGGCTTCGGAATGTAACACACAAACTGAGTCCAATTTGAGACGTTGACGCACGGATGGAGCTAACTTGTTTTGACTGCAACGAATCTTGTTTCAACACTTCAAATGTGTTGCAACAATAGTAATGGAAGAGTTTGAGTCCAATTACGAGGTCCGGTTGCGAAAAAGTCACAAGTTATAGGCTTCGGAATGTAACACACAAACTGAATCCAATTTGAGACGTTGACGCACGGATGGAGCTAACTTGTTTCGCCTATCCCGAATCTTGTTCCAATACTTCAAATGTGTTGAAACAATAATAATGGAAGAGTTTGAGTTCAATTACGAGGTCCGATTGCGAAAAAGTCACAAGTTATAGGCTTCGGAATGTAACACACAAACTGAGTCCAATTTGAGACGTTGACGCACGGATGGGGCTAACTTGTTTCGCCTAACCCGAATCTTGTTCCAATACTTCAAATGTGTTGAAACAATAATAATGGAAGAGTTTGAGTTCAATTACGAGGTCCGATTGCGAAAAAGTCACAAGTTATAGGCTTCGGAATGTAACACACAAACTGAGTCCAATTTGAGACGTTGACACACGGATGGAGCTAACTTGTTTTGACTGTCACGAATCTTGTTTCAACACTTCAAATGTGTTGCAACAATAGTAATGGAAGAGTTTGAGTCCAATTACGAGGTCCGGTTGCGAAAAAGTCACAAGTTATAGGCTTCGGAATGTAACACACAAACTGAGTCCAATTTGAGACGTTGACGCACGGATGGAGCTAACTTGTTTTGACTGCTACGAATCTTGTTTCAACACTTCAAATGTGTTGCAACAATAGTAATGGAAGAGTTTGAGTTCAATTACGAGGTCCGGTTGCGAAAACGTCACAAGTTATAGGCTTCGGAATGTAACACACAAACTGAATCCAATATGAGACGTTGACGCACGGATGGAGCTAACTTGTTTCGCCTATCCCGAATCTTGTTCCAATACTTCAAATGTGTTGAAACAATAATAATGGAAGAGTTTGAGTTCAATTACGAGGTCCGATTGCGAAAAAGTCACAAGTTATAGGCTTCGGAATGTAACACACAAACTGAGTCCAATTTGAGACGTTGACGCACGGATGGAGCTAACTTGTTTCGCCTATCCCGAATCTTGTTCCAATACTTCAAATGTGTTGAAACAATAATAATGGAAGAGTTTGAGTTCAATTACGAGGTCCGATTGCGAAAAAGTCACAAGTTATAGGCTTCGGAATGTAACACACAAACTGAGTCCAATTTGAGACGTTGAAGCACGGATGGAGCTAACTTGTTTCGACAGTCATAAATCTTGTTCAAACACTTCAAATTTGTTGAAACAATTGTAATGGAAGAATTCGAGTCTAATTACGAGGTCCGGTTGCGAAAAAGTCACAAGTTATAGGCTTCGGAATGTAACACACAAACTGAGTCCAATTTGAGATGTTGACGCACGGAAGGAGCTAACTTGTTTTGACAGTCATAAATCTTGTTCCAACACTTCAAATTTGTTGAAACAATTGTAATGGAAGAATTCGAGTCTAATTACGAGGTCCGGTTGCGAAAAAGTCACAAGTTATAGGCTTCGGAATGTAGCACACAAACTGAGTCCAATATGAGACGTTGACGCACGGATGGAGCTAACTTGTTTCGACTGTCCCGAATCTTGTTCCAACACTTCAAATGTGCTGTAACAATAGTAATAGAAGAATTCGAGTTTAATTACGAGGTCCGGTTGCGAAAAAGTCACAAGTTATAGGCTTCAGAATGTAACACACAAACTGAGTCCAATTTGAGTCGTTGACGCACGGATGGAGCTAACTTGTTTCGAGTGTCCCGAATCTTATTCCAACACTTCAAATGTGTTGAAACAATAGTAATGGAAGAATTTGAGTCTAATTACGAGGTTCGGTTGCGAAAAAGTCACAAGTTATAGGTTTGCAATGTAACAGACAAACTGAGTCCAATTTGAGACGTTGACGCACGGATGGAGCTAACTTTTTTCGCCTATCGCGAATCTTGTTCCAATACTTCAAATGTGTTGAAACAATAATAATGGAAGAGTTTGAGTCCAATTACGAGGTCCGATTGCGAAAAAGTCACCAGTTATAGGCTTCGGAATGTAACACACAAACTGAGTCCAATTTGAGACGTTGACGCACGGATGGAGCTAACTTGTTTTGACTGCTACGAATCTTGTTTCAACACTTCAAATGTGTTGCAACAATAGTAATGGAAGAGTTTGAGTCCAATTACGAGGTCCGGTTGCGAAAAAGTCACAAGTTATAGGCTTCGGAATGTAACACACAAACTGAATCCAATTTGAGACGTTGACGCACGGATGGAGCTAACTTGTTTCGCCTATCCCGAATCTTGTTCCAATACTTCAAATGTGTTGAAACAATAATAATGGAAGAGTTTGAGTTCAATTACGAGGTCCGATTGCGAAAAAGTCACAAGTTATAGGCTTCGGAATGTAACACACAAACTGAGTCCAATTTGAGACGTTGACACACGGATGGAGCTAACTTGTTTTGACTGTCACGAATCTTGTTTCAACACTTCAAATGTGTTGCAACAATAGTAATGGAAGAGTTTGAGTCCAATTACGAGGTCCGATTGCGAAAAAGTCACAAGCTATAGGCTTCGGAATGTAACACACAAACTGAGTCCAATTTGAGACGTTGACACACGGATGGAGCTAACTTGTTTTGACTGTCACGAATCTTGTTTCAACACTTCAAATGTGTTGCAACAATAGTAATGGAAGAGTTTGAGTCCAATTACGAGGTCGGTTGCGAAAAAGTCACAAGTTGTAGGCTTCGGAATGTAACACACAAACTGAATCCAGTTTGAGACGTTGACGCACGGATGGAGCTAACTTGTTTCGCCTATCCCGAATCTTGTTCCAATACTTCAAATGTGTTGAAACAATAATAATGGAAGAGTTTGAGTTCAATTACGAGGTCCGATTGCGAAAAAGTCACAAGTTATAGGCTTCGGAATGTAACACACAAACTGAGTCCAATTTGAGACGTTGACGCACGGATGGGGCTAACTTGTTTCGCCTAACCCGAATCTTGTTCCAATACTTCAAATGTGTTGAAACAATAATAATGGAAGAGTTTGAGTTCAATTACGAGGTCCGATTGCGAAAAAGTCACAAGTTATAGGCTCGGAATGTAACACACAAACTGAGTCCAATTTGAGACGTTGTCGCACGGATGGAGCTAACTTGTTTCTCCTATCCCGAATCTTGTTCCAATACTTCAAATGTGCTGAAACAATAATAATGTAAGAGTTTGAGTCCAATTACGAGGTCCGATTGCGAAAAAGTCACAAGTTATAGGCTTCGGAATGTAACACACAAACTGAGTCCAATTTCAGACGTTGACGCACGGATGGAGCTAACTTGTTTCTCCTATCCCGCATCTTGTTCCAATACTTCAAATGTGTTGAAACAATAATAATGGAAGAGTTTGAGTTCAATTACGAGGTCCGATTGCGAAAAAGTCACAAGTTATAGGCTTCGGAATGTAACACACAAACTGAGTCCAATTTGAGACGTTGTCGCACGGATGGAGCTAACTTGTTTCTCCTATCCCGAATCTTGTTCCAATACTTCAAATGTGCTGAAACAATAATAATGTAAGAGTTTGAGTCCAATTACGAGGTCCGATTGCGAAAAAGTCACAAGTTATAGGCTTCGGAATGTAACACACAAACTGAGTCCAATTTGAGACGTTGACACACGGATGGAGCTAACTTGTTTTGACTGTCACGAATCTTGTTTCAACACTTCAAATGTGTTGCAACAATAGTAATGGAAGAGTTTGAGTCCAATTACGAGGTCCGATTGCGAAAAAGTCACAAGTTATAGGCTTCGAAATGTAACACACAAACTGAGTCCAATTTGAGACGTTGACACACGGATGGAGCTAACTTGTTTTGACTGTCACGAATCTTGTGTCAACACTTCAAATGTGTTGCAACAATAGTAATGGAAGAGTTTGAGTCCAATTACGAGGTCCGGTTGCGAAAAAGTCACAAGTTATAGGCTTCGGAATGTAACACACTAACTGAGTCTAATTTGAGACGTTGACACACGGATGGAGCTAACTTGTTTCGCCTATCGCGAATCTTGTTCCAATACCTCAAATGTGTTGAAACAATAATAATGGAAGAGTTTGAGTCCAATTACGAGGTCCGATTGCGAAAAAGTCACAAGTTATAGGCTTCGGAATGTAACACACAAACTGAGTCCAATTTGAGACGTTGACGCACGGATGGAGCTAACTTGTTTTGACTGCTACGAATCTTGTTTCAACACTTCAAATGTGTTGCAACAATAGTAATGGAAGAGTTTGAGTCCAATTACGAGGTCCGGTTGCGAAAAAGTCACAAGTTATAGGCTTCGGAATGTAACACACAAACTGAATCTAATTTGAGACGTTGACGCACGGATGGAGCTAACTTGTTTCGCCTATCCCGAATCTTGTTCCAATACTTCAAATGTGTTGAAACAATAATAATGGAAGAGTTTGAGTTCAATTACGAGGTCCGATTGCGAAAAAGTCACAAGTTATAGGCTTCGGAATGTAACACACAAACTGAGTCCAATTTGAGACGTTGACGCACGGATGGAGCTAACTTGTTTCTCCTATCCCGCATCTTGTTCCAATACTTCAAATGTGTTGAAACAATAATAATGTAAGAGTTTGAGTCCAATTACGAGGTCCGATTGCGAAAAAGTCACAAGTTATAGGCTTCGGAATGTAACACACAAACTGAGTCCAATTTGAGACGTTGACACACGGATGGAGCTAACTTGTTTTGACTGTCACGAATCTTGTTTCAACACTTCAAATGTGTTGCAACAATAGTAATGGAAGAGTTTGAGTCCAATTACGAGGTCCGATTGCGAAAAAGTCACAAGCTATAGGCTTCGGAATGTAACACACAAACTGAGTCCAATTTTTGACGTTGACACACGGATGGAGCTAACTTGTTTTGACTGTCACGAATCTTGTTTCAACACTTCAAATGTGTTGCAACAATAGTAATGGAAGAGTTTGAGTCCAATTACGAGGTCGGTTGCGAAAAAGTCACAAGTTGTAGGCTTCGGAATGTAACACACAAACTGAATCCAGTTTGAGACGTTGACGCACGGATGGAGCTAACTTATTTCGCCTATCCCGAATCTTGTTCCAATACTTCAAATGTGTTGAAACAATAATAATGGAAGAGTTTGAGTTCAATTACGAGGTCCGATTGCGAAAAAGTCACAAGTTATAGGCTTCGGAATGTAACACACAAACTGAGTCCAATTTGAGACGTTGACGCACGGATGGGGCTAACTTGTTTCGCCTAACCCGAATCTTGTTCCAATACTTCAAATGTGTTGAAACAATAATAATGGAAGAGTTTGAGTTCAATTACGAGGTCCGATTGCGAAAAAGTCACAAGTTATAGGCTCCGGAATGTAACACACAAACTGAGTCCAATTTGAGACGTTGTCGCACGGATGGAGCTAACTTGTTTCTCCTATCCCGAATCTTGTTCCAATACTTCAAATGTGCTGAAACAATAATAATGTAAGAGTTTGAGTCCAATTACGAGGTCCGATTGCGAAAAAGTCACAAGTTATAGGCTTCGGAATGTAACACACAAACTGAGTCCAATTTGAGACGTTGACACACGGATGGAGCTAACTTGTTTTGACTGTCACGAATCTTGTTTCAACACTTCAAATGTGTTGCAACAATAGTAATGGAAGAGTTTGAGTCCAATTACGAGGTCCGATTGCGAAAAAGTCACAAGTTATAGGCTTCGAATGTAACACACAAACTGAGTCCAATTTGAGACGTTGACACACGGATGGAGCTAACTTGTTTTGACTGTCACGAATCTTGTGTCAACACTTCAAATGTGTTGCAACAATAGTAATGGAAGAGTTTGAGTCCAATTACGAGGTCCGGTTGCGAAAAAGTCACAAGTTATAGGCTTCGGAATGTAACACACAAACTGAGTCTAATTTGAGACGTTGACACACGGATGGAGCTAACTTGTTTCGCCTATCGCGAATCTTGTTCCAATACCTTCAAATGTGTTGAAACAATAATAATGGAAGAGTTTGAGTCCAATTACGAGGTCCGATTGCGAAAAAGTCACAAGTTATAGGCTTCGGAATGTAACACACAAACTGAGTCCAATTTGAGACGTTGACGCACGGATGGAGCTAACTTGTTTTGACTGCTACGAATCTTGTTTCAACACTTCAAATGTGTTGCAACAATAGTAATGGAAGAGTTTGAGTCCAATTACGAGGTCCGGTTGCGAAAAAGTCACAAGTTATAGGCTTCGGAATGTAACACACAAACTGAATCTAATTTGAGACGTTGACGCACGGATGGAGCTAACTTGTTTCGCCTATCCCGAATCTTGTTCCAATACTTCAAATGTGTTGAAACAATAATAATGGAAGAGTTTGAGTTCAATTACGAGGTCCGATTGCGAAAAAGTCACAAGTTATAGGCTTCGGAATGTAACACACAAACTGAGTCCAATTTGAGACGTTGACGCACGGATGGAGCTAACTTGTTTCTCCTATCCCGCATCTTGTTCCAATACTTCAAATGTGTTGAAACAATAATAATGTAAGAGTTTGAGTCCAATTACGAGGTCCGATTGCGAAAAAGTCACAAGTTATAGGCTTCGGAATGTAAAACACAAACTGAGTCCAATTTGAGACGTTGACACACGGATGGAGCTAACTTGTTTTGACTGTCACGAATCTTGTTTCAACACTTCAAATGTGTTGCAACAATAGTAATGGAAGAGTTTGAGTCCAATTACGAGGTCCGATTGCGAAAAAGTCACAAGTTATAGGCTTCGAATGTAACACACAAACTGAGTCCAATTTGAGACGTTGACACACGGATGGAGCTAACTTGTTTTGACTGTCACGAATCTTGTTTCAACACTTCAAATGTGTTGCAACAATAGTAATGGAAGAGTTTGAGTCCAATTACGAGGTCGGTTGCGAAAAAGTCACAAGTTGTAGGCTTCGGAATGTAACACACAAACTGAATCCAATTTGAGACGTTGACGCACGGATGGAGCTAACTTGTTTCGCCTATCCCGAATCTTGTTCCAATACTTCAAATGTGTTGAAACAATAATAATGGAAGAGTTTGAGTTCAATTACGAGGTCCGATTGCGAAAAAGTCACAAGTTATAGGCTTCGGAATGTAACACACAAACTGAGTCCAATTTGAGACGTTGACGCACGGATGGAGCTAACTTGTTTCGCCTAACCCGAATCTTGTTCCAATACTTCAAATGTGTTGAAACAATAATAATGGAAGAGTTTGAGTTCAATTACGAGGTCCGATTGCGAAAAAGTCACAAGTTATAGGCTTCGGAATGTAACACACAAACTGAGTCCAATTTGAGACGTTGTCGCACGGATGGAGCTAACTTGTTTCTCCTATCCCGAATCTTGTTCCAATACTTCAAATGTGCTGAAACAATAATAATGTAAGAGTTTGAGTCCAATTACGAGGTCCGATTGCGAAAAAGTCACAAGTTATAGGCTTCGGAATGTAACACACAAACTGAGTCCAATTTGAGACGTTGACGCACGGATGGAGCTAACTTGTTTCTCCTATCCCGCATCTTGTTCCAATACTTCAAATGTGTTGAAACAATAATAATGGAAGAGTTTGAGTTCAATTACGAGGTCCGATTGCGAAAAAGTCACAAGTTATAGGCTTCGGAATGTAACACACAAACTGAGTCCAATTTGAGACGTTGACGCACGGATGGAGCTAACTTGTTTCTCCTATCCCGAATCTTGTTCCAATACTTCAAATGTGCTGAAACAATAATAATGTAAGAGTTTGAGTCCAATTACGAGGTCCGATTGCGAAAAAGTCACAAGTTATAGGCTTCGGAATGTAACACACAAACTGAGTCCAATTTGAGACGTTGACACACGGATGGAGCTAACTTGTTTTGACTGTCACGAATCTTGTTTCAACACTTCAAATGTGTTGCAACAATAGTAATGGAAGAGTTTGAGTCCAATTACGAGGTCCGATTGCGAAAAAGTCACAAGTTATAGGCTTCGAATGTAACACACAAACTGAGTCCAATTTGAGACGTTGACACACGGATGGAGCTAACTTGTTTTGACTGTCACGAATCTTGTGTCAACACTTCAAATGTGTTGCAACAATAGTAATGGAAGAGTTTGAGTCCAATTACGAGGTCCGGTTGCGAAAAAGTCACAAGTTATAGGCTTCGGAATGTAACACACAAACTGAGTCCAATTTGAGACGTTGACACACGGATGGAGCTAACTTGTTTCGCCTATCGCGAATCTTGTTCCAATACCTTCAAATGTGTTGAAACAATAATAATGGAAGAGTTTGAGTCCAATTACGAGGTCCGATTGCGAAAAAGTCACAAGTTATAGGCTTCGGAATGTAACACACAAACTGAGTCCAATTTGAGACGTTGACGCACGGATGGAGCTAACTTGTTTTGACTGCTACGAATCTTGTTTCAACACTTCAAATGTGTTGCAACAATAGTAATGGAAGAGTTTGAGTCCAATTACGAGGTCCGGTTGCGAAAAAGTCACAAGTTATAGGCTTCGGAATGTAACACACAAACTGAATCCAATTTGAGACGTTGACGCACGGATGGAGCTAACTTGTTTCGCCTATCCCGAATCTTGTTCCAATACTTCAAATGTGTTGAAACAATAATAATGGAAGAGTTTGAGTTCAATTACGAGGTCCGATTGCGAAAAAGTCACAAGTTATAGGCTTCGGAATGTAACACACAAACTGAGTCCAATTTGAGACGTTGACGCACGGATGGAGCTAACTTGTTTCTCCTATCCCGCATCTTGTTCCAATACTTCAAATGTGTTGAAACAATAATAATGTAAGAGTTTGAGTCCAATTACGAGGTCCGATTGCGAAAAAGTCACAAGTTATAGGCTTCGGAATGTAACACACAAACTGAGTCCAATTTGAGACGTTGACACACGGATGGAGCTAACTTGTTTTGACTGTCACGAATCTTGTTTCAACACTTCAAATGTGTTGCAACAATAGTAATGGAAGAGTTTGAGTCCAATTACGAGGTCCGATTGCGAAAAAGTCACAAGTTATAGGCTTCGGAATGTAACACACAAACTGAGTCCAATTTGAGACGTTGACACACGGATGGAGCTAACTTGTTTTGACTGTCACGAATCTTGTTTCAACACTTCAAATGTGTTGCAACAATAGTAATGGAAGAGTTTGAGTCCAATTACGAGGTCCGGTTGCGAAAAAGTCACAAGTTATAGGCTTCGGAATGTAACACACAAACTGAATCCAATTTGAGACGTTGACGCACGGATGGAGCTAACTTGTTTCGCCTATCCCGAATCTTGTTCCAATACTTCAAATGTGTTGAAACAATAATAATGGAAGAGTTTGAGTTCAATTACGAGGTCCGATTGCGAAAAAGTCACAAGTTATAGGCTTCGGAATGTAACACACAAACTGAGTCCAATTTGAGACGTTGACGCACGGATGGAGCTAACTTGTTTCGCCTAACCCGAATCTTGTTCCAATACTTCAAATGTGTTGAAACAATAATAATGGAAGAGTTTGAGTTCAATTACGAGGTCCGATTGCGAAAAAGTCACAAGTTATAGGCTTCGGAATGTAACACACAAACTGAGTCCAATTTGAGACGTTGACGCACGGATGGAGCTAACTTGTTTCTCCTATCCCGAATCTTGTTCCAATACTTCAAATGTGCTGAAACAATAATAATGTAAGAGTTTGAGTCCAATTACGAGGTCCGATTGCGAAAAAGTCACAAGTTATAGGCTTCGGAATGTAACACACAAACTGAGTCCAATTTGAGACGTTGACACACGGATGGAGCTAACTTGTTTTGACTGTCACGAATCTTGTTTCAACACTTCAAATGTGTTGCAACAATAGTAATGGAAGAGTTTGAGTCCAATTACGAGGTCCGATTGCGAAAAAGTCACAAGTTATAGGCTTCGAAATGTAACACACAAACTGAGTCCAATTTGAGACGTTGACACACGGATGGAGCTAACTTGTTTTGACTGTCACGAATCTTGTGTCAACACTTCAAATGTGTTGCAACAATAGTAATGGAAGAGTTTGAGTCCAATTACGAGGTCCGGTTGCGAAAAAGTCACAAGTTATAGGCTTCGGAATGTAACACACAAACTGAGTCTAATTTGAGACGTTGACACACGGATGGAGCTAACTTGTTTCGCCTATCGCGAATCTTGTTCCAATACCTCAAATGTGTTGAAACAATAATAATGGAAGAGTTTGAGTCCAATTACGAGGTCCGATTGCGAAAAAGTCACAAGTTATAGGCTTCGGAATGTAACACACAAACTGAGTCCAATTTGAGACGTTGACGCACGGATGGAGCTAACTTGTTTTGACTGCTACGAATCTTGTTTCAACACTTCAAATGTGTTGCAACAATAGTAATGGAAGAGTTTGAGTCCAATTACGAGGTCCGGTTGCGAAAAAGTCACAAGTTATAGGCTTCGGAATGTAACACACAAACTGAATCCAATTTGAGACGTTGACGCACGGATGGAGCTAACTTGTTTCGCCTATCCCGAATCTTGTTCCAATACTTCAAATGTGTTGAAACAATAATAATGGAAGAGTTTGAGTTCAATTACGAGGTCCGATTGCGAAAAAGTCACAAGTTATAGGCTTCGGAATGTAACACACAAACTGAGTCCAATTTGAGACGTTGACGCACGGATGGAGCTAACTTGTTTCTCCTATCCCGCATCTTGTTCCAATACTTCAAATGTGTTGAAACAATAATAATGTAAGAGTTTGAGTCCAATTACGAGGTCCGATTGCGAAAAAGTCACAAGTTATAGGCTTCGGAATGTAAAACACAAACTGAGTCCAATTTGAGACGTTGACACACGGATGGAGCTAACTTGTTTTGACTGTCACGAATCTTGTTTCAACACTTCAAATGTGTTGCAACAATAGTAATGGAAGAGTTTGAGTCCAATTACGAGGTCCGATTGCGAAAAAGTCACAAGCTATAGGCTTCGAATGTAACACACAAACTGAGTCCAATTTGAGACGTTGACACACGGATGGAGCTAACTTGTTTTGACTGTCACGAATCTTGTTTCAACACTTCAAATGTGTTGCAACAATAGTAATGGAAGAGTTTGAGTCCAATTACGAGGTCGGTTGCGAAAAAGTCACAAGTTGTAGGCTTCGGAATGTAACACACAAACTGAATCCAGTTTGAGACGTTGACGCACGGATGGAGCTAACTTGTTTCGCCTATCCCGAATCTTGTTCCAATACTTCAAATGTGTTGAAACAATAATAATGGAAGAGTTTGAGTTCAATTACGAGGTCCGATTGCGAAAAAGTCACAAGTTATAGGCTTCGGAATGTAACACACAAACTGAGTCCAATTTGAGACGTTGACGCACGGATGGGGCTAACTTGTTTCGCCTATCCCGAATCTTGTTCCAATACTTCAAATGTGTTGAAACAATAATAATGGAAGAGTTTGAGTCAATTACGAGGTCCGATTGCGAAAAAGTCACAAGTTATAGGCTCGGAATGTAACACACAAACTGAGTCCAATTTGAGACGTTGTCGCACGGATGGAGCTAACTTGTTTCTCCTATCCCGAATCTTGTTCCAATACTTCAAATGTGCTGAAACAATAATAATGTAAGAGTTTGAGTCCAATTACGAGGTCCGATTGCGAAAAAGTCACAAGTTATAGGCTTCGGAATGTAACACACAAACTGAGTCCAATTTGAGACGTTGACGCACGGATGGAGCTAACTTGTTTCTCCTATCCCGAATCTTGTTCCAATACTTCAAATGTGTTGAAACAATAATAATGGAAGAGTTTGAGTTCAATTACGAGGTCCGATTGCGAAAAAGTCACAAGTTATAGGCTTCGGAATGTAACACACAAACTGAGTCCAATTTGAGACGTTGTCGCACGGATGGAGCTAACTTGTTTCTCCTATCCCGAATCTTGTTCCAATACTTCAAATGTGTTGAAACAATAATAATGTAAGAGTTTGAGTCCAATTACGAGGTCCGATTGCGAAAAAGTCACAAGTTATAGGCTTCGGAATGTAACACACAAACTGAGTCCAATTTGAGACGTTGACACACGGATGGAGCTAACTTGTTTTGACTGTCACGAATCTTGTTTCAACACTTCAAATGTGTTGCAACAATAGTAATGGAAGAGTTTGAGTCCAATTACGAGGTCCGATTGCGAAAAAGTCACAAGTTATAGGCTTCGAATGTAACACACAAACTGAGTCCAATTTGAGACGTTGACACACGGATGGAGCTAACTTGTTTTGACTGTCACGAATCTTGTGTCAACACTTCAAATGTGTTGCAACAATAGTAATGGAAGAGTTTGAGTCCAATTACGAGGTCCGGTTGCGAAAAAGTCACAAGTTATAGGCTTCGGAATGTAACACACAAACTGAGTCTAATTTGAGACGTTGACACACGGATGGAGCTAACTTGTTTCGCCTATCGCGAATCTTGTTCCAATACTTCAAATGTGTTGAAACAATAATAATGGAAGAGTTTGAGTCCAATTACGAGGTCCGATTGCGAAAAAGTCACAAGTTATAGGCTTCGGAATGTAACACACAAACTGAGTCCAATTTGAGACGTTGACGCACGGATGGAGCTAACTTGTTTTGACTGCTACGAATCTTGTTTCAACACTTCAAATGTGTTGCAACAATAGTAATGGAAGAGTTTGAGTCCAATTACGAGGTCCGGTTGCGAAAAAGTCACAAGTTATAGGCTTCGGAATGTAACACACAAACTGAATCCAATTTGAGACGTTGACGCACGGATGGAGCTAACTTGTTTCGCCTATCCCGAATCTTGTTCCAATACTTCAAATGTGTTGAAACAATAATAATGGAAGAGTTTGAGTTCAATTACGAGGTCCGATTGCGAAAAAGTCACAAGTTATAGGCTTCGGAATGTAACACACAAACTGAGTCCAATTTGAGACGTTGACGCACGGATGGAGCTAACTTGTTTCTCCTATCCCGCATCTTGTTCCAATACTTCAAATGTGTTGAAACAATAATAATGTAAGAGTTTGAGTCCAATTACGAGGTCCGATTGCGAAAAAGTCACAAGTTATAGGCTTCGGAATGTAACACACAAACTGAGTCCAATTTGAGACGTTGACGCACGGATGGAGCTAACTTGTTTTGACTGCGACGAATCTTGTTTCAACACTTCAAATGTGTTGCAACAATAGTAATGGAAGAGTTTGAGTCCAATTACGAGGTCCGGTTGCGAAAAAGTCACAAGTTATAGGCTTCGGAATGTAAAACACAAACTGAGTCCAATTTGAGACGTTGACACACGGATGGAGCTAACTTGTTTTGACTGTCACGAATCTTGTTTCAACACTTCAAATGTGTTGCAACAATAGTAATGGAAGAGTTTGAGTCCAATTACGAGGTCCGGTTGCGAAAAAGTCACAAGTTATAGGCTTCGGAATGTAACACACAAACTGAATCCAATTTGAGACGTTGACGCACGGATGGAGCTAACTTGTTTCGCCTATCCCGAATCTTGTTCCAATACTTCAAATGTGTTGAAACAATAATAATGGAAGAGTTTGAGTTCAATTACGAGGTCCGATTGCGAAAAAGTCACAAGTTATAGGCTTCGGAATGTAACACACAAACTGAGTCCAATTTGAGACGTTGAAGCACGGATGGAGCTAACTTGTTTCGACAGTCATAAATCTTGTTCAAACACTTCAAATTTTTTGAAACAATTGTAATGGAAGAATTCGAGTCTAATTACGAGGTCCGGTTGCGAAAAAGTCACAAGTTATAGGCTTCAGAATGTAACACACAAACTGAGTCCAATTTGAGACGTTGACGCACGGATGGAGCTAACTTGTTTCGACTGTCCCGAATCTTATTCCAACACTTCAAATGTGTTGAAACAATAGTAATGGAAGAATTTGAGTCTAATTACGAGGTTCGGTTGCGAAAAAGTCACAAGTTATAGGCTTTGGAATGTAACAGACAAACTGAGTCCAATTTGAGACGTTGACGCACGGATGGAGCTAACTTGTTTCGACTGTCCCGAATCTTGTTCCAACACTTCAAATGTGCTGTAACAATAGTAATAGAAGAATTCGAGTTTAATTACGAGGTCCGGTTGCGAAAAAGTCACAAGTTATAGGCTTCAGAATGTAACACACAAACTGAGTCCAATTTGAGACGTTGACGCACGGATGGAGCTAACTTGTTTCGACTGTCCCGAATCTTATTCCAACACTTCAAATGTGTTGAAACAATAGTAATGGAAGAATTTGAGTCTAATTACGAGGTTCGGTTGCGAAAAAGTAACAAGTTATAGGCTTTGGAATGTAACAGACAAACTGAGTCCAATTTGAGACGTTGACGCACGGATGGAGCTAACTTTTTTCGCCTATCGCGAATCTTGTTCCAATACTTCAAATGTGTTGAAACAATAATAATGGAAGAGTTTGAGTCCAATTACGAGGTCCGATTGCGAAAAAGTCACCAGTTATAGGCTTCGGAATGTAACACACAAACTGAGTCCAATTTGAGACGTTGACGCACGGATGGAGCTAACTTGTTTTGACTGCGACGAATCTTGTTTCAACACTTCAAATGTGTTGCAACAATAGTAATGGAAGAGTTTGAGTCCAATTACGAGGTCCGGTTGCGAAAAAGTCACAAGTTATAGGCTTCGGAATGTAACACACAAACTGAATCCAATTTGAGACGTTGACGCACGGATGGAGCTAACTTGTTTCGCCTATCCCGAATCTTGTTCCAATACTTCAAATGTGTTGAAACAATAATAATGGAAGAGTTTGAGTTCAATTACGAGGTCCGATTGCGAAAAAGTCACAAGTTATAGGCTTCGGAATGTAACACACAAACTGAGTCCAATTTGAGACGTTGACACACGGATGGAGCTAACTTGTTTTGACTGCCACGAATCTTGTTTCAACACTTCAAATGTGTTGCAACAATAGTAATGGAAGAGTTTGAGTCCAATTACGAGGTCCGATTGCGAAAAAGTCACAAGTTATAGGCTTCGGAATGTAACTCACAAACTGAGTCCAATTTTTGACGTTGACACACGGATGGAGCTAACTTGTTTTGACTGTCACGAATCTTGTTTCAACACTTCAAATGTGTTGCAACAATAGTAATGGAAGAGTTTGAGTCCAATTACGAGGTCCGGTTGCGAAAAAGTCACAAGTTATAGGCTTCGGAATGTAACACACAAACTGAGTCCAATTTGAGACGTTGACGCACGGATGGAGCTAACTTGTTTTAACTGCTACGAATCTTGTTTCAACACTTCAAATGTGTTGCAACAATAGTAATGGAAGAGTTTGAGTCCAATTACGAGGTCCGGTTGCGAAAAAGTCACAAGTTATAGGCTTCGGAATGTAACACACAAACTGAATCCAATTTGAGACGTTGACGCACGGATGGAGCTAACTTGTTTCGCCTATCCCGAATCTTGTTCCAATACTTCAAATGTGTTGAAACAATAATAATGGAAGAGTTTGAGTTCAATTACGAGGTCCGATTGCGAAAAAGTCACAAGTTATAGGCTTCGGAATGTAACACACAAACTGAGTCCAATTTGAGACGTTGACGCACGGATGGAGCTAACTTGTTTCTCCTATCCCGCATCTTGTTCCAATACTTCAAATGTGTTGAAACAATAATAATGTAAGAGTTTGAGTCCAATTACGAGGTCCGATTGCGAAAAAGTCACAGGTTATAGGCTTCGGAATGTAACACACAAATTGAGTCCAATTTGAGACGTTGACACACGGATGGAGCTAACTTGTTTTGACTGTCACGAATCTTGTTTCAACACTTCAAATGTGTTGCAACAATAGTAATGGAAGAGTTTGAGTCCAATTACGAGGTCCGGTTGCGAAAAAGACACAAGTTATAGGCTTCGGAATGTAACACACAAACTGAATCCAATTTGAGACGTTGACGCACGGATGGAGCTAACTTGTTTCGCCTATGCCGAATCTTGTTCCAATACTTCAAATGTGTTGAAACAATAATAATGGAAGAGTTTGAGTTCAATTACGAGGTCCGATTGCGAAAAAGTCACAAGTTATAGGCTTCGGAATGTAACACACAAACTAAGTCCAATTTGAGACGTTGAAGCACGGATGGAGCTAACTTGTTTCGACAGTCATAAATCTTGTTCAAACACTTCAAATTTGTTGAAACAATTGTAATGGAAGAATTCGAGTCTAATTACGAGGTCCGGTTGCGAAAAAGTCACAAGTTATAGGCTTCGGAATGTAACACACAAACTGAGTCCAATTTGAGACGTTGACGCACGGAAGGAGCTAACTTGTTTTGACAGTCATAAATCTTGTTCCAACACTTCAAATTTGTTGAAACAATTGTAATGGAAGAATTCGAGTCTAATTACGAGGTCCGGTTGCGAAAAAGTCACAAGTTATAGGCTTCGGAATGTAGCACACAAACTGAGTCCAATATGAGACGTTGACGCACGGATAGAGCTAACTTGTTTCGACTGTCCCGAATCTTGTTCCAACACTTCAAATGTGCTGTAACAATAGTAATAGAAGAATTCGAGTTTATTTACGAAGTCCGGTTGCGAAAAAGTCACAAGTTATAGGCTTCAGAATGTAACACACAAACTGAGTCCAATTTGAGACGTTGACGCACGGATGGAGCTAACTTGTTTCGACTGTCCCGAATCTTATTCCAACCCTTCAAATGTGTTGAAACAATAGTAATGAAAGAATTTGAGTCTAATTACGAGGTTCGGTTGCGAAAAAGTCACAAGTTATAGGCTTCGGAATGTAACAGACAAACTGAGTCCAATTTGAGACGTTGATGCACGGATGGAGCTAACTTGTTTCGCCTATCGCGAATCTTGTTCCAATACTTCAAATGTGTTGAAACAATAATAATGGAAGAGTTTGAGTCCAATTACGAGGTCCGATTGCGAAAAAGTCACCAGTTATAGGCTTCGGAATGTAACACACAAACTGAGTCCAATTTGAGACGTTGACGCACGGATGGAGCTAACTTGTTTTGACTGCTACGAATCTTGTTTCAACACTTCAAATGTGTTGCAACAATAGTAATGGAAGAGTTTGAGTCCAATTACGAGGTCCGGTTGCGAAAAAGTCACAAGTTATAGGCTTCGGAATGTAACACACAAACTGAATCCAATTTGAGACGTTGACGCACGGATCGAGCTAACTTGTTTCGCCTATCCCGAATCTTGTTCCAATACTTCAAATGTGTTGAAACAATAATAATGGAAGAGTTTGAGTTCAATTACGAGGTCCGATTGCGAAAAAGTCACAAGTTATAGGCTTCGGAATGTAACACACAAACTGACTCCAATTTGAGACGTTGACGCACGGATGGAGCTAACTTGTTTCTCCTATCCCGCATCTTGTTCCAATACTTCAAATGTGTTGAAACAATAATAATGTAAGAGTTTGAGTCCAATTACGAGGTCCGATTGCGAAAAAGTCACAAGTTATAGGCTTCGGAATGTAACACACAAACTGAGTCCAATTTGAGACGTTGACACACGGATGGAGCTAACTTGTTTTGACTGTCACGAATCTTGTTTCAACACTTCAAATGTGTTGCAACAATAGTAATAGAAGAGTTTGAGTCCAATTACGAGGTCCGGTTTCGAAAAAGTCACAAGTTATAGGCTTCGGAATATAACACACAAACTGAGTCCAATTTGAGACGTTGACACACGGATGGAGCTAACTTGTTTTGACTGTCACGAATCTTGTTTCAACACTTCAAATGTGTTGCAACAATAGTAATGGAAGAGTTTGAGACCAATTACGAGGTCCGGTTGCGGAAAAGTCACAAGTTATAGGCTTCGGAATGTAACACACAAACTGAATCCAATTTGAGACGTTGACGCACGGATGGAGCTAACTTGTTTCGCCTATCCCGAATCTTGTTCCAATACTTCTAATGTGTTGAAACAATAATAATGGAAGAGTTTGAGTTCAATTACGAGGTCCGATTGCGAAAAAGTCACAAGTTATAGGCTTCGGAATGTAACACACAAACTGAGTCCAATTTGAGACGTTGATGCACGGATGGAGCTAACTTGTTTCGACAGTCATAAATCATGTTCAAAGACTTCAAATTTGTTGAAACAACTGTAATGGAAGAATTCGAGTTTAATTACGAGGTCCGGTTGCGAAAAAGTCACAAGTTATAGGCTTCAGAATGTAACACACAAACTGAGTCCAATTTGAGACGTTGCCGCACGGATGGAGCTAACTTGTTTCGACTGTCCCGAATCTTATTCCAACACTTCAAATGTGTTGAAACAATAGTAATGGAAGAATTTGAGTCTAATTACGAGGTTCGGTTGCGAAAAAGTCACAAGTTATAGGCTTTGGAATGTAACAGACAAACTGAGTCCAATTTGAGACGTTGACGCACGGATGGAGCTAACTTTTTTCGCCTATCGCGAATCTTGTTCCAATACTTCAAATGTGTTGAAACAATAATAATGGAAGAGTTTGAGTCCAATTATGAGGTCCGATTGCGAAAAAGTCACCAGTTATAGGCTTCGGAATGTAACACACAAACTGAGTCCAATTTGAGACGTTGACGCACGGATGGAGCTAACTTGTTTTGACTGCTACGAATCTTGTTTCAACACTTCAAATGTGTTGCAACAATAGTAATGGAAGAGTTTGAGTCCAATTACGAGGTCCGGTTGCGAAAAATTCACAAGTTATAGGCTTCGGAATGTAACACACAAACTGAATCCAATTTGAGACGTTGACGCACGGATCGAGCTAACTTGTTTCGCCTATCCCGAATCTTGTTCCAATACTTCAAATGTGTTGAAACAATAATAATGGAAGAGTTTGAGTTCAATTACGAGGTCCGATTGCGAAAAAGTCACAAGTTATAGGCTTCGGAATGTAACACACAAACTGAGTCCAATTTGAGACGTTGACGCACGGATGGAGCTAACTTGTTTCTCCTATCCCGCATCTTGTTCCAATACTTCAAATGTGTTGAAACAATAATAATGTAAGAGTTTGAGTCCAATTACGAGGTCCGATTGCGAAAAAGTCACAAGTTATAGGCTTCGGAATGTAACACACAAACTGAGTCCAATTTGAGACGTTGACACACGGATGGAGCTAACTTGTTTTGACTGTCACGAATCTTGTTTCAACACTTCAAATGTGTTGCAACAATAGTAATGGAAGAGTTTGAGTCCAATTACGAGGTCCGGTTGCGAAAAAGTCACAAGTTATAGGCTTCGGAATGTAACACACAAACTGAGTCCAATTTGAGACGTTGACGCACGGATGGAGCTAACTTGTTTTGACTGCTACGAATCTTGTTTCAACACTTCAAATGTGTTGCAACAATAGTAATGGAAGAGTTTGAGTCCAATTACGAGGTCCGGTTGCGAAAAAGTCACAAGTTATAGGCTTCGGAATGTAACACACAAACTGAATCCAATTTGAGACGTTGACGCACGGATGGAGCTAACTTGTTTCGCCTATCCCGAATCTTGTTCCAATACTTCAAATGTGTTGAAACAATAATAATGGAAGAGTTTGAGTTCAATTACGAGGTCCGATTGCGAAAAAGTCACAAGTTATAGGCTTCGGAATGTAACACACAAACTGAGTCCAATTTGAGACGTTGACGCACGGATGGAGCTAACTTGTTTCTCCTATCCCGCATCTTGTTCCAATACTTCAAATGTGTTGAAACAATAATAATGTAAGAGTTTGAGTCCAATTACGAGGTCCGATTGCGAAAAAGTCACAAGTTATAGGCTTCGGAATGTAACACACAAACTGAGTCCAATTTGAGACGTTGACACACGGATGGAGCTAACTTGTTTTGACTGTCACGAATCTTGTTTCAACACTTCAAATGTGTTGCAACAATAGTAATGGAAGAGTTTGAGTCCAATTACGAGGTCCGGTTGCGAAAAAGTCACAAGTTATAGGCTTCGGAATGTAACACACAAACTGAGTCCAATTTGAGACGTTGACGCACGGATGGAGCTAACTTGTTTTGACTGCTACGAATCTTGTTTCAACACTTCAAATGTGTTGCAACAATAGTAATGGAAGAGTTTGAGTCCAATTACGAGGTCCGGTTGCGAAAAAGTCACAAGTTATAGGCTTCGGAATGTAACACACAAACTGAATCCAATTTGAGACGTTGACGCACGGATGGAGCTAACTTGTTTCGCCTATCCCGAATCTTGTTCCAATACTTCAAATGTGTTGAAACAATAATAATGGAAGAGTTTGAGTTCAATTACGAGGTCCGATTGCGAAAAAGTCACAAGTTATAGGCTTCGGAATGTAACACACAAACTGAGTCCAATTTGAGACGTTGACGCACGGATGGAGCTAACTTGTTTCTCCTATCCCGCATCTTGTTCCAATACTTCAAATGTGTTGAAACAATAATAATGTAAGAGTTTGAGTCCAATTACGAGGTCCGATTGCGAAAAAGTCACAAGTTATAGGCTTCGGAATGTAACACACAAACTGAGTCCAATTTGAGACGTTGACACACGGATGGAGCTAACTTGTTTTGACTGTCACGAATCTTGTTTCAACACTTCAAATGTGTTGCAACAATAGTAATGGAAGAGTTTGAGTCCAATTACGAGGTCCGGTTGCGAAAAAGTCACAAGTTATAGGCTTCGGAATGTAACACACAAACTGAATCCAATTTGAGACGTTGACGCACGGATGGAGCTAACTTGTTTCGCCTATCCCGAATCTTGTTCCAATACTTCAAATGTGGTGAAACAATAATAATGGAAGAGTTTGAGTTGAATTACGAGGTCCGATTGCGAAAAAGTCACAAGTTATAGGCTTCGGAATGTAACACACAAACTGAGTCCAATTTGAGACGTTGAAGCACGGATGGAGCTAACTTGTTTCGACAGTCATAAATCTTGTTCAAACACTTCAAATTTGTTGAAACAATTGTAATGGAAGAATTCGAGTCTAATTACGAGGTCCGGTTGCGAAAAAGTCACAAGTTATAGGCTTCGGAATGTAACACACAAACTGAGTCCAATTTGAGATGTTGACGCACGGAAGGAGCTAACTTGTTTTGACAGTCATAAATCTTGTTCCAACACTTCAAATTTGTTGAAACAATTGTAATGGAAGAATTCGAGTCTAATTACGAGTTCCGGTTGCGAAAAAGTCACAAGTTATAGGCTTCGGAATGTAGCACACAAACTGAGTCCAATATGAGACGTTGACGCACGGATGGAGCTAACTTGTTTCGACTGTCCCGAATCTTGTTCCAACACTTCAAATGTGCTGTAACAATAGTAATAGAAGAATTCGAGTTTAATTACGAGGTCCGGTTGCGAAAAAGTCACAAGTTATAGGCTTCAGAATGTAACACACAAACTGAGTCCAATTTGAGACGTTGACGCACGGATGGAGCTAACTTGTTTCGACTGTCCCGAATCTTATTCCAACACTTCAAATGTGTTGAAACAATAGTAATGGAAGAATTTGAGTCTAATTACGAGGTTCGGTTGCGAAAAAGTCACAAGTTATAGGCTTTGGAATGTAACAGACAAACTGAGTCCAATTTGAGACGTTGACGCACGGATGGAGCTAACTTTTTTCGCCTATCGCGAATCTTGTTCCAATACTTTAAATGTGTTGAAACAATAATAATGGAAGAGTTTGAGTCCAATTACGAGGTCCGATTGCGAAAAAGTCACCAGTTATAGGCTTCGGAATGTAACACACAAACTGAGTCCAATTTGAGACGTTGACGCACGGATGGAGCTAACTTGTTTTGACTGCTACGAATCTTGTTTCAACACTTCAAATGTGTTGCAACAATAGTAATGGAAGAGTTTGAGTCCAATTACGAGGTCCGGTTGCGAAAAAGTCACAAGTTATAGGCTTCGGAATGTAACACACAAACTGAATCCAATTTGAGACGTTGACGCACGGATGGAGCTAACTTGTTTCGCCTATCCCGAATCTTGTTCCAATACTTCAAATGTGTTGAAACAATAATAATGGAAGAGTTTGAGTCCAATTACGAGGTCCGATTGCGAAAAAGTCACCAGTTATAGGCTTCGGAATGTAACACACAAACTGAGTCCAATTTGAGACGTTGACGCACGGATGGAGCTAACTTGTTTTGACTGCTACGAATCTTGTTTCAACACTTCAAATGTGTTGCAACAATAGTAATGGAAGAGTTTGAGTCCAATTACGAGGTCCGGTTGCGAAAAAGTCACAAGTTATAGGCTTCGGAATGTAACACACAAACTGAATCCAATTTGAGACGTTGACGCACGGATGGAGCTAACTTGTTTCGCCTATCCCGAATCTTGTTCCAATACTTCAAATGTGTTGAAACAATAATAATGGAAGAGTTTGAGTCCAATTACGAGGTCCGATTGCGAAAAAGTCACCAGTTATAGGCTTCGGAATGTAACACACAAACTAAGTCCAATTTGAGACGTTGACGCACGGATGGAGCTAACTTGTTTTGACTGCTAGGAATCTTGTTTCAACACTTCAAATGTGTTGCAACAATAGTAATGGAAGAGTTTGAGTCCAATTACGAGGTCCGGTTGCGAAAAAGTCACAAGTTATAGGCTTCGGAATGTAACACACAAACTGAATCTAATTTGAGACGTTGACGCACGGATGGAGCTAACTTGTTTCGCCTATCCCGAATCTTGTTCCAATACTTCTAATGTGTTGAAACAATAATAATGGAAGAGTTTGAGTTCAATTACGAGGTCCGATTGCGAAAAAGTCACAAGTTATAGGCTTCGGAATGTAACACACAAACTGAGTCCAATTTGAGACGTTGACGCACGGATGGAGCTAACTTGTTTCTCCTATCCCGCATCTTGTTCCAATACTTCAAATGTGTTGAAACAATAATAATGTAAGAGTTTGAGTCCAATTACGAGGTCCGATTGCGAAAAAGTCACAAGTTATAGGCTTCGGAATGTAAAACACAAACTGAGTCCAATTTGAGACGTTGACACACTGAAAGTAGGATTTTTCCGCGTCGTTGGTAACGGAAACCCTAATCTCAACACATTTTTGTAATTATCCGATTCTTTTTCACTCAAATCCTGCAAAAATCACAGGCTTGTACAGTGGCTCGTGTCGGATGTCGATCCGCACTCGGGGTTAGTTAGCGCGACTCATGAACATGCAATGACGGATTTTTATCAAGAAAACATGGAGAGGTGAGAATGATGATCGATTTAAAATAATTATTGGCTACTTTTAGAGAGAGAAATTTCCCACAAGTAATTAAGACGAGAATAAATTGAGAATAAGACTGAAAACACAATACTGCAAAATCAATTAAACTTTATTCAATCATAGTGCTTACAAACTATCTTTGTAGAAATTACTAAAAACTTGACTATAAAGCATTAAAATTCTAGAGAGATTTAGAGATAGAAATAAGAACTAGAGAGAGAAAGTGAGATAGAGAGAAGAATAGCTAGAGAGAGAAACTAGGGAGAGAACATAAAGAAAGGAGTTTTAGATAGAGAGAAGGAGAAACCTATATAGAAAGAAAAAGATTGGGGGTTAGAGAGAGAAAAACTATACCTTGAATTTACCCAGATTTAGCCAATGGTTAGATCGGCCAAGAGAACATGAAAAGATGAGATCCGATGCATGGTGGCTGTTGTGCATGGTGAACGGGTCGATAGGATCTGCCCAATGTGAGAAGATCAAGCTTGCTTGGACAGATCGGCCAAAGGAGTTGATTCAGCCATGTCGAGATCCCGACATGGTTCATAAAGCCCTATCCGGAGGAATGAATGGTGGTGGCCCAATGAGGCGGTGAGGTGGAGCAAAAGAGGGAAGGGTTGCTGGTGCAAAACGGTCGAAGGCGCTGCACCCTTCTTTGCTCACCACGAGGTGATCAATCCGTGAGGACAGGGAAGGTGCGACAGTTGGCAAGTGGTGATGACGATGGAGGTGGAGGGTGGACCAATCTAAGGAGAGGAGCCTCACAACTTCTTCATCCCTTCTTTCTTTTTCTTATTTTCTTTTTTTGTTTTTTTTTTCTTTGCTGCCCTTTTTTTTCTATGAAGGATCCTAATGGTTTGGCCGTTTGTGGCTGGTGTAGCAGTAAGGAGAGATGGATGGTGTCGATGGTGAAGGACGGCTGAAGGTGGCTCGCCGGACTGGTGTTGCAAGTGCTACCTTGCGAGTTGCAGGCGGTGCTTGGGGCTGATCTATGGTGAAGAACCAGTATGTGGGGCGGTGAAGTGGACTGGGAAGGAGCAGCGGCAAGGTGGAATGATGGAGGACGTGCAGGGGAGATGGAGGCGCTTGGCGGGGTGGAGCAGACTTGCAAGTCGTAGTGGTGGCTGTTATGGTGGCAACGGCCACCTCCTTCCTTCTTCTACTCCTTCTTCTCTTTCTTTTTCTGTTTTTCTCTTCCGAAAAGATGAAGAGAATGGCGGCTTGGGAGTGAGAATGGAGAAGAAGAACTGCTGGAGTGTTGGGTGAGGAAGAAGGAGAAAACGTGATGGGATTAGGGTGTAACAGCTGGGGTTTTTTTTTGAAGCAATCCGGAGAGAGCCTGACCGTGAAGGTCTTTTTTTCTTTTATATTGGAGATATCTTCCTTTTAGAGAATATTCTCCAACCAATTAGAAGGGTGATGACGGTGGAGAATGTTGGCTGGATCACCAAACACTGTCCAGCCCTCATTGTAATCTAGCCGTTCATCTCATACTTGCCCACAACCTATCCTCTTTCCAAAATACAATTCCATGCTACCCACATGTGCTTACCATTTTTGAAATTTTCCGAAAACATACTAGTTTCTAAAAAGAACTATCTTTCCAAATTTTTATTCAAGCTTTGAAAAATCGCCCACTAATTTTCACTTTTAAAATCTTTCCTTTTGTAAAAATATATTTTCTTTCCAATTATATAAAACAATTATTCCATTTTCGTAAGACCAAAGTTTTGTCGGGCTAAACGTTTTGGCCTACGATCTTGGTGGCCCACAGGATGGATGAGGGATCGGAAGGTAAGGATGTTAGATCGGATGGTGAAGATTATGATCGGAGGAATGATCGAATGATTTGATCATTTGATGGATGATCCAATGAGGGGTGAATGATCTGGTGATCCGATGGCCGATTTGATGATCTAGGAGAGGATGGAGGATCGTTTTGCTTAGATGAGGATGTAGGTGGTGAGCAGTTGGATCTTGGAGAGTTAGAGAACGAAGGGTGACGGTTGGATGTGGGACTCAGGGTTTGGAGAGAGGAGAGAGACAATATTACAAAATAAAGAGAAAATGCTAGCAGAGGGTCTCGAACCCTGATCTTTGACTTGGTCTTCTGCATGCTTTACCGACTGAGCAAGCACTCGCCTTGTGTTGGTTTATAAGCTTTAATCTCCTTAGTTTCTTCTTTGAGGGCTTATCTCTCCTTCTCTCTTGGTCATCCCTTGATTCTGTCGACTCTCCGGTTCTTCTTCTCTCTTTGGCCTACATCTTCTTGTCCAAGTCCACTGGCTCTTTATGCTTTGATTAAAGGCATTGTAGGTTGATTGTGGGCCCACAATCCTAAAATTCTCCAATCGGGTTTCCTGCGATAAAAGAAGCACGTAATGAGACTTAATCAGAACGGCTTTATATCTAGCCTTCCGAAAATGTGTTTAATGCATGCAAATATACCATTTCGTCCAGAAAAGTGTGTTCTACGCAACAGAAGAGACTCTTACGTAGAAAAGTAGGTAAATAGAGTATTTTACGTAGGAGAATGCAATAATGCTAAAAGGATAATTGCTTAAAATAAGCACTTTTGAGCGAATATCACAACCCCCAACCAGCATATTGCCAATCCTTGGCAATTAGTGCGAAATAAATGAGCTTAAAAGGGCTCTGCACATGCTGCACACTTTTTCATATTAGCTCAGGGATAACCCCGTTCGTCAAATTATTGAATGGATGCAAAAACAGTTATATGCTAGCGAAGAGTTGGAAAGTTTTGGCAATACTACAGACTGATAATCATGACCCAGAATAGTCAGACTCTGCGTGTGTGTGTGCTCAACATTCTCATCATCCGACAGTAAAGATTTCCAGATCACCTCTAAGTTTTTATGCCTCGACCTCAAATCTCACATGTTTAGCACTCAGAATAGAATCACACAAGAAGGGTTTTCTTCTTTTCTCTCAATTTATATGTGAGGAGATGTATTTAATATAAAGAGGCAAAAGATCTCACATATGTTTTATTTGAAGGAAGGACATCTTTAACAGAAAAAGATCTCATGATTGGAATACCACTTCACTCGGGAACGTCAGATCAAACTCTATAGCTTCTCTTTCTCCAATCTCCACATTTTATGATCGTACTATCCTAGAATCAAGTAGGACTTTCCTGGGTTGTAATGAGGCTTAGGTCAGGTGTAGAGAGATAAAGGAATACAGGATTTCAAAGATCTTGAGAGGATATTGCCATTTTCTTGAATTTTTCCTGCGACGTAACACCATTATCTGGTTCTTTTTCCTTTTTTTTCGTATTTTTCTCTTTTTCTTGATATTTCTGAGACTGCTCAATTTCTTTTCAGCTCTTCTTCATACTTTCTTTTCATATTTTGTTTTCAGCTTGAACCACTTTCTTTTCCTTTTGATTCTTCTTCTTTTCTTTTCACGGTACACCCACATCAGTTATTCTTTTGTCCATCTCAAAATAAGGGTAGCCAGTCATGTTTCGTAGCTGGACTGGATTTTAGGTTGATGGGTTTGCAAATAAAAGGCTTTTATAGAACGGCTCAAGGGGTTTCTAGTGAAGTATAATTCAGGTGAGTAAAAAGGCTGAATGGTTCAGAAAAAAATGGCCTAAATCATTTTCTAGGGTTTGCACTATCATGTATACTGTCTTGACTGGATATAGAGAAGGTTCTGTCGTAGTAATCCAATGTTGATGTCGTTCCGAGTTCCATGATCGAAGCAAAAGATAATGAGATCTCTCAACGAATATTGCGGGCATGAAGAATAGTGAGTCATCTTGTGACTCAGGATTATTGTATAACTCTCCGAAATGATTAAAGGTTCGAAAGCTCGCTGGGTTAGGTCTCCACAATTATTCTCACAGGATCTCTAGAGTTTCAAAACTTAGGATGACTCTGATGTTGATAGTGTACAATTGTGCCGAATATGAGTTTTTCTGAGTTTTCAAACCTGCTGTAGTCACGCTTGACTTGACTCAAAGCTAACAAAAATTGACATCCTCAATACTGACTTAACGGAGGTTTTCAGCTAATCAAAGTCAGGGTATTTGACACATTTTTGAAATTCTAGAAAACTTTTGGAGAACATCGGAAATCACCCCAAAAATGAGTTTTTTTTTTTTTTTTTTTTTTTTTTTTTTTTTTTTTTTTTTTTTTTTTTTTTGAAGACATGAGTTTTGGTAAATACCCACCCCCAACCAAAATACAGCACCGTCCTCGGTGCTCATGACCGGGACATAAAATGAGAACAAATCAATGACAAAGATTCAGGAAGGATGTTACCAAGTCGACAGAAACTCGACAGTGTGTGGTACCTGATGATCGGAAGAATGAATGTACCTGCATTTCCAGAGATAGAACAGTAGTAACAAATGCATGAGTAGTCTCATGTACTAAAGGAATACCGGAATTGCCTTTCCGAAAGCGCTAAGTTTTACGTCTTCAGCCAGACATGACGGGGGTGACAGGCACCCCCAACCAAGTCGGAGCACAGGAGACTGAGTAGATCATCAGTCGACATAGGCAGGATCGATGAGATCGATCTCAAAAGTCTGAATGAACAATACGTCAAGTTCATGGTACTGTTTTAGACGCTGCCCGTTGACTTGAAAAGAGGAGTGATCCTGAGGATCCTCAATAGTGATTGCCCCAAAGGGTGTGACTGTGGTGACCGTATAAGGACCGGTCCACCTAGATTTCAGTTTCCCAGGGAAGAGATGGAGACGAGAATTATAAAGAAGGACCTTCTGTCCTGGATGGAACTCTTTCCTGAGGATGCTCTTGTCATGTATCCACTTCATTTTGGCTTTGTAATTCTTGGACAAGTTGTAGGCATCAATTCTGAGTTCTTCTAACTCATTCATTTGAAGTTTTCGCTCTTCCCCTGCAGAGTCGAGGTCGAAGTTGAGCTTCTTAATGGCCCACAGAGCACGATGTTCAATCTCTACCGGTAGATGACAGGGTTTCCCAAAGACGAGACGATAGGGAGACATATTGAGTGGGGTCTTGTAGGCGGTTCTGTATGCCCATAAAGCATCAGTGAGACGAGTAGACCAGTCTTTACGTGTGGTATTGACTGTCTTCTCCAAGATCTGCTTGATCTGACGATTAGAGACCTCTACTTGACCACTAGTCTGCGGATGATAAGCTAGGGCAACCTTGTGGGTTACCCCATACTTCTTCATTAAGTTCTCGAATATCTTATTGCAGAAATGGGTGCCCCCATCGCTAATGATGGCCTTAGGGGCACCGAATCGAGCGAAGATGAACTCCTTTAGGAATTTGACCACCACTTTGTGGTCATTGGTCTTGGTGGGAATGGCTTCTATCCATTTGGATACATAGTCTACCGCAAGGAGAATGTACTCAAAACCATAGGAAATGGGAAATGGGCCCATGAAGTCGATGCCCCAAATGTCAAATATTTCATCGACCTGGATGGGAGTGAGGGGCATCATGTTCCTCTGGGAGATGCGGCCTAGATGCTGGCAATTAGGACAGGTTTTGCTGTAGATGTGGGCATCTTTAAATAATGTGGGCCAGTAGAATCCGCATTGCAGTACTTTTTCTGCAGTCTTCTTAGTGCTGAAATGACCACCACAAGGTTGGTCATGACACGAGGATAAGATATTGAGTTGGTCCGACTCAGGGACACAGAGACGAATGATCTGGTCAGGACAGTATTTATACAAATAAGGGTCATCCCAAGAGTAGTACTTAACTCTTGCTAGGAATTGGCTTTTGTCCTGTTTTGACCAGTGTGAAGGCATTTCTTCGGTGGCAAGGTAGTTGACAATGTCAGCATACCAAGGATTAACAGAGATGGAGAACAGTTGTTCGTCTGGAAAGGTTTCAGGGATGGGCTGGGTGTCGAAGGATGACTCTAAAGTCAGTCTAGACAAGTGATCAGCCACTACATTCTCAGTTCCTTTCTTATCCTTAATCTCGAGGTCGAATTCCTGCAGTAAGAGAATCCATCGAATTAATCGAGGTTTGGTTTCCTTTTTCGACATGAGATAACGAAGGGCTGCATGATCAGTGTACACAACCACCTTAGTGGCTAAGAGGTACTGACGGAATTTATCAAGGGCGAAGACTACCGCCAGGAGTTCTTTCTCAGTGGTGGAGTAATTCATTTGGGCAGAGTTAAGAGTTTTGCTCGCGTAGTAGATCACGTGTGACCTTTTGTCAACTCTCTGCCCTAGAACAGCGCCTAACGCGTAGTCAGAAGCATCGCACATTACCTCGAAAGGTAGAGTCCAATCTGGGGGACGGATAATGGGCGCAGTAGTGAGCTCAGATTTGAGACGCTCAAATGCCTTGACACAGTCAGCATTAAAGTCGAAAGGACTATCTTTAGCTAGAAGATGGGACAGAGGTCGAGCGATTTGAGAGAAGTCCTTGATGAATCGCCTATAGAATCCTCCGTGTCCCAAAAAGGATCGGATGTCACGTACGGACTTAGGAATGGGCAAGGTCGAGATGATATCGATTTTAGCTTTGTCGACCTCAATGCCCTGATGGGAAATGACATGTCCCAGAACAATGCCCTTCTTCACCATGAAGTGGCATTTCTCCCAATTGAGGACAAGTCGCTTGTCCTGACAGCGTTGAAGTACCAGCCCTAGATGGTTCAGACAGTCATCAAAGGATGACCCAAAGACTGAGAAGTCGTCCATAAAGACTTCGAGGAATTTTTCCACCATGTCAGAGAATATGCTCATCATACACCTTTGAAAGGTCGCGGGTGCATTGCAGAGGCCAAAGGGCATGCGCTTGTAGGCAAAAGTGCCAAAGGGACAGGTGAAAGTTGTCTTCTCGTGATCCTCAGGGGCAATGGGTATTTGATTATACCCTGAGTAACCATCAAGGAAGCAGTAATAGGAATGACCTGCTAGTCTCTCCAACATCTGGTCTATGAAGGGTAAAGGAAAATGGTCCTTCCTAGTGTTGGTGTTGAGTCGTCGGTAATCGATGCAGACTCTCCACCCTTTCTTCAGGCGCTGGGTTACCATTTCCTTGTTCTCATTTTCCACAACTGTGAATCCTGCCTTTTTAGGGACGACATGAATAGGACTCACCCATTTGCTATCGGAGATGGGATAAATGATACCCGCATCTAACAGTTTAAGGACCTCATCCCGGACTACATCCTTCAAGACGGGGTTCAACCTCCTCTGGTGTTCTCGAGAGGTTTTGGATTCATCCTCGAGATAGATGTGATGTTGGCACACCGAGGGGTCTATGCCACGAATATCATCTATAGTCCAACCTATCGCAGATTTGTGCTCGTTGAGTAGCTCAAGAAGTTTCTTACGTTCACTTGCAGACAAAGCGGAAGCAAGAATGACAGGGTAGGTTTCCTTAGGACCAAGATAGGCATAGGAAAGATCTGTGGGAAGAGGCTTAAGCTCCAATATTGGAGCAGATGGAGTAGAAATAGGTGTCACAGAAGACACGGATTGAAGAGGTTTGACTTCAGTAGGTAAAGGAAGGATGGGTTCTCTGGCCATGGTTATCAGAGGCTCGAACTCGATGAGAGGAGCGGGGATCTCTATCAGTGGAGCAGTTTCCAAAAGATCATTGAGATCAGAAATAGCTGACTCTGTTGCAAAGTCAGCCCCAAAGTGTGCTAGACACTGTTTAAGAATATCTTCGGTGGAGTCCGGGATTAGACTCTCAACGGCACACATTTCATCGGTCACTTCGCGATCGGCATCTTGTTGCATTAAACGAAAGATATTGACCTCAGCTTTGAGGTTTCCGAAAGCAATGGACATGTTTCCGTCCCGACAACCGATGTGTGCGTTCGCGGTGGCAAGGAATGGACGGCCTAAGATGACCGGAATGCGGTTATCCTGACACGGCTCGGTGTCTAGAATGATAAAGTCCACAGGATAATAAAAGTCAGCGACTTTTACTAGGACATCTTCAATGATTCCTCTTGGAATCTTGATGGACTGATCAGCCAATTTCAGGGTGACATTGGTAGGCTTCATATCTTTCAGTCCTAACTGCTGATATACCGAGAACGGTATGAGGTTAACGCTAGCCCCTAAATCTAGCAAGGCAGTGCAGCTAAAGTTGTCTCCAATTTCACATTGGACAGTTGGGCTACCTGGATCCTTGTGTTTGATCACACTATTGCGTTGAATGAACGCGGTAGCTTTTTCGGCCAAAAAGGCAGCTTTGGGTACATGCGTACGCCGCTTAACTGTGCACAAGTCCTTGAGGAATTTGGCATAGGAAGGGATTTGCTTGATAGCAGAAAGGAATGGGATATTGATCTGGACGTCTTTAAAGACATCTAAGATTTCAGAGAATTGCTGATCCCGCTTATCTTGGACAAGTCTGTCCGGGAAGGGAGGCTTTACTCGACAAATGGGTTTGTCTTTAGCCTTAGATTTCTGCACAGGGATATCTGATGTTGGTGCAGAGGTAGAAGAAGCAGAGGTAGGATTTGGACTAGTTTCCACGGTGCGAGTGATGGGTGCTGGAGATGGCACCGGTGGTGGTTGGACTCCCATGTCCACAATTTTTCCAGATCGTAGGGTGGTTACAGCTTGCACCTCCCCTTGACAGTTCTCATTCTGGCTTTGAGATTGGGATCCGATCTCATATACTGCTCCTTTGGCATTTCCTTTAGGGTTAGCAATGGGTTGGCTAGGAAAAATGCCTTTAGCTTTCTCAGCTTCCAAGTTGCCTAAGCGTTGCTCTAGACGAAGCATGGATTGCTGTTGCTGTTGCTCTAGGCGTTGCATAGATTGTTGTTGCTGAGTAATGAGTTGAGCTAGAAGGTCCTCTATACCAGATTTGGGGACCGACTGTTGGGGAACAGCTAAAGGGAGCTGAGGCACCAATTCGCGACTCGAGCTCATCGGGGCATTATAGTTATAGGCGGAAGAATTGGTTGGGACAATCTGTTGGTTCTGAAAGTTCTGGGGAACTCTTTGCTGATTCTGAAATGTGCTCTGTTGTCCAGAGTATTGACCCTGTTGTAATTGCTGGTTCTGAGTAGATGGGTACTGATTCTGCTGGTACTGACCCTGATTGAATTGCCTATTGGGTTGATTGAACCCAGGAGGATACATGCCCTGAGGTTGACGTGGAGGTTGAGCTTGTGGTTGAGTAGACTGAGGCCTCCAAGAGAAGTTAGGGTGGTTTCTCGTGTCCGGATGATAAGATTGACTATACGAGTTCTGAGTAGGAGGTTTGTATGTGCTGAAAGCACAAACTTCTTCCTGAAGAGGATTAGACCATCCTTCATTTAAAGGACAATGCTCAGTAGTATGGGAGGGTTGCAGACAGAGGGTACAGGATTCCATAGGGCTCTCGTGTCCCACATGCATGACTGGGGTAGATTGTTGAGTAGGCTTTTGTACAGACACAGCCAGTGCCGAGACTGACTTGCTCAACTCTTGAATGACTGATCGAAGCTCAGTATCAGCTGTAGCATCATGTCCCTTGGTTGTCCTTTGGACCGAAGTGGTTTGACTAAACTCTGAGTCAGTCGTCCAATGTTGAGAGTTTTCTCCTAACTCTCCCAAGAATTTGTATGCATCGGTCGGAGTTTGGTGCAGGAATTTTCCTTGGCACATTGACTCTACCATGGTCCGGGACTCATCAGTAAGTCCCTTATAGAAGAAGTGGACAAGATTGCCCTTGTCGATGCTATGGTGGGGACACTTAGTCAGGTAGTCTTGGAATCTATCCCACGCTTCAAAAAATTTCTCATCGGACTTTTGTCGAAAGTCCTGGATGAGTTGCTTCATTTGGTTGGTCCGAGTCATGGGGTAGAATTTAGACATGAATTTGCCCACCAACTCTTTCCAACTGCTGATTGAATCAGCGGGTAAGGAGTAGAGCCAATCTGAGGCTCGGTCTTTGAGCGAGAATGGGAAAACTCGCAGACGGACATTGTCATCATCGAGGTTCTGATTTTTGAAAAGTAGGATGACATGTTGGAATTCCCTAATATGGGAATATGGGTCTTCTCTTGGGAGACCACGAAAGGTTGGCAGCCTTTGGATCGTCTGTGGCCGGATCTCAAATTGTACCGCCGTAGTAGGTGGGAGAACAATGCAAGTGGGCGGATTGGCAGAGATAGGAGCGAACGTCTCGATAAGAGGTCGTTCGACTGCCATGACTACAAAGGTAGTAGTACTGGGGGAGGCGGGTGGGGAAAGAGATGGGGAAGAATTCAGTGGAGGATCCACTGTAGGGACGTGATTCTCAGATCGAACCAAGCGTTTGTTCGGACGATTCCAAACGGGCATACGCGAATGAGGCAAGCTCTATACTTGGCAAAAAGTTGCCAGAGAGGAACACTATCCTAAATGATGCACACCAAGCACAGATAATCCTATTCTAAGCAATCAGGATATATTTTAGGAATTATCTTTGTTAGTTTTGGGGCTAGAGTAGATTATGACAGTGGGCGGACCACTGGTTTATCTTTTAACCGCCGGACTAACTGTTTTGCACTCAGAGGTTCTCACCAGGCTACACTCTTCAGAGCGAATCCTTTAGTACTAGCTCTAGTTAACAACAAGGCAATCCGAAGCCTAGACAGACGTGCGGCACAATGGCTGACTTAAGTACGTCCCAGACTAACCGGATTGGTCAAGTGTATAAGAAGAGTGTTCCCTCGGGTTAAGCTAGGGTTGGTGCGTGTTCCTAGTCCACACGTAACTAACCGCCGAATAGTCCAAGATGCCACGTCGAGCTCAGTGTACTTGAGTAGCAGGGACTTATGGGTGTGTTAGACAACAGGGACCCGCGCTCGTGGTCTTATTTCGATTGGATGTTAAGCGGGTTCGCTGTGTGTGGATTTTTCCTCGAACACCGGGCTAATTGGCTCTACTTCTTGATTCTTTTTATTATAGATGGATCCTGGGGATCAATATCAGCTGGAGTGATGAGGTGGGTGATGAAATCCCACCAGTTTCAATTTTGGAGCTGGGTCTGCTCTCTTAGAGTTGATTGATTAACGGCCACTCCACGCAAGTCGAATAAGTTGTTGCTATAAAACAAATAGACAAGCGGCAATGATGCACCCAATATGCTCTGTATCGCACTCAAGGCGAGGATAGAGACTTACCTCCCGTGGGCCACGCCACGGGGTCTCCTCCGTGGGTTAGAGAGGGGTATCCTAATGGGCTTGGGCCCGACTCCACCTCTTTGAGCTTTTGCTCTCTACCCACACTGGATCGTGTTCCTGCAGAAAAGTTAGATCACACGGTCTAGGTAGTCGGGATTCTATTTGGAAGATCTTTGCCTTTTTAGGGTTCACAGAACAAGCACTGGATTTAGGCAAGTTTTTGAATTAATTTCCAAGTTCGAGATGGGTTAAAATTTAGGAATTCCCAGATTGGAAAATACCTAGATTGGAAAGTTTCCCGAACTGTGGAGATCTTCCAAGAAAGATTTGATTGCGAGATCCCTTATAATTTTTGGAAATTTCCCAAAATTGAAATTCTGCTAGATTTGGGGTGTTTCCTTTTGCAGACTTTTCCAAATTCGGAAGATTTCTAAAGATAGAAATTCTTCTAAAGAGGAAACTTCTAAGAGGGGAAACCCTAATTTAGCAAAGTTTCAAGATTTTAGAATCTTTCTAAAAATCGCAAATCCTTGATTGGTGATTTCTAAAAATCTGCAGAATATGAAACCCTAATTTTTTTGAATTTTGAATTTATTATTTTTTTGGTATTTTCCACTTAATCTAGGGTTTCTAAAAAAACCCTAGAACAAGATCTAGCAGTTATATGGAAAGCAGTAAAATTCCTAAATTATTACAACTTTGCACTCGGCCTTCCGAGGCATTAAAAATAGTAATTTAAAAACTGCTAAAAATCAACAAAAACAAAAAAAAATAGAAAGTTTCCCGAAAAGGTCGGGCTGGCCAAATTGAGCAGCTTTTCGCTTCAGCAACTTTCCAATTCCGTCTTTACGTCCTTTTTCGCACTCCCGAACACCCGAGCGGCAGCGGCGCCATTTGAAAGTAGGATTTTTCCGCGTCGTTGGTAACGGAAACCCTAATCTCAACACATTTTTGTAATTATCCGATTCTTTTTCACTCAAATCCTGCAAAAATCACAGGCTTGTACAGTGGCTCGTGTCGGATGTCGATCCGCACTCGGGGTTAGTTAGCGCGACTCATGAACATGCAATGACGGATTTTTATCAAGAAAACATGGAGAGGTGAGAATGATGATCGATTTAAAATAATTATTGGCTACTTTTAGAGAGAGAAATTTCCCACAAGTAATTAAGACGAGAATAAATTGAGAATAAGACTGAAAACACAATACTGCAAAATCAATTAAACTTTATTCAATCATAGTGCTTACAAACTATCTTTGTAGAAATTACTAAAAACTTGACTATAAAGCATTAAAATTCTAGAGAGATTTAGAGATAGAAATAAGAACTAGAGAGAGAAAGTGAGATAGAGAGAAGAATAGCTAGAGAGAGAAACTAGGGAGAGAACATAAAGAAAGGAGTTTTAGATAGAGAGAAGGAGAAACCTATATAGAAAGAAAAAGATTGGGGGTTAGAGAGAGAAAAACTATACCTTGAATTTACCCAGATTTAGCCAATGGTTAGATCGGCCAAGAGAACATGAAAAGATGAGATCCGATGCATGGTGGCTGTTGTGCATGGTGAACGGGTCGATAGGATCTGCCCAATGTGAGAAGATCAAGCTTGCTTGGACAGATCGGCCAAAGGAGTTGATTCAGCCATGTCGAGATCCCGACATGGTTCATAAAGCCCTATCCGGAGGAATGAATGGTGGTGGCCCAATGAGGCGGTGAGGTGGAGCAAAAGAGGGAAGGGTTGCTGGTGCAAAACGGTCGAAGGCGCTGCACCCTTCTTTGCTCACCACGAGGTGATCAATCCGTGAGGACAGGGAAGGTGCGACAGTTGGCAAGTGGTGATGACGATGGAGGTGGAGGGTGGACCAATCTAAGGAGAGGAGCCTCACAACTTCTTCATCCCTTCTTTCTTTTTCTTATTTTCTTTTTTTGTTTTTTTTTTCTTTGCTGCCCTTTTTTTTCTATGAAGGATCCTAACGGTTTGGCCGTTTGTGGCTGGTGTAGCAGTAAGGAGAGATGGATGGTGTCGATGGTGAAGGACGGCTGAAGGTGGCTCGCCGGACTGGTGTTGCAAGTGCTACCTTGCGAGTTGCAGGCGGTGCTTGGGGCTGATCTATGGTGAAGAACCAGTATGTGGGGCGGTGAAGTGGACTGGGAAGGAGCAGCGGCAAGGTGGAATGATGGAGGACGTGCAGGGGAGATGGAGGCGCTTGGCGGGGTGGAGCAGACTTGCAAGTCGTAGTGGTGGCTGTTATGGTGGCAACGGCCACCTCCTTCCTTCTTCTACTCCTTCTTCTCTTTCTTTTTCTGTTTTTCTCTTCCGAAAAGATGAAGAGAATGGCGGCTTGGGAGTGAGAATGGAGAAGAAGAACTGCTGGAGTGTTGGGTGAGGAAGAAGGAGAAAACGTGATGGGATTAGGGTGTAACAGCTGGGGTTTTTTTTTGAAGCAATCCGGAGAGAGCCTGACCGTGAAGGTCTTTTTTTCTTTTATATTGGAGATATCTTCCTTTTAGAGAATATTCTCCAACCAATTAGAAGGGTGATGACGGTGGAGAATGTTGGCTGGATCACCAAACACTGTCCAGCCCTCATTGTAATCTAGCCGTTCATCTCATACTTGCCCACAACCTATCCTCTTTCCAAAATACAATTCCATGCTACCCACATGTGCTTACCATTTTTGAAATTTTCCGAAAACATACTAGTTTCTAAAAAGAACTATCTTTCCAAATTTTTATTCAAGCTTTGAAAAATCGCCCACTAATTTTCACTTTTAAAATCTTTCCTTTTGTAAAAATATATTTTCTTTCCAATTATATAAAACAATTATTCCATTTTCGTAAGACCAAAGTTTTGTCGGGCTAAACGTTTTGGCCTACGATCTTGGTGGCCCACAGGATGGATGAGGGATCGGAAGGTAAGGATGTTAGATCGGATGGTGAAGATTATGATCGGAGGAATGATTGAATGATTTGATCATTTGATGGATGATCCAATGAGGGGTGAATGATCTGGTGATCCGATGGCCGATTTGATGATCTAGGAGAGGATGGAGGATCGTTTTGCTTAGATGAGGATGTAGGTGGTGAGCAGTTGGATCTTGGAGAGTTAGAGAACGAAGGGTGACGGTTGGATGTGGGACTCAGGGTTTGGAGAGAGGAGAGAGACAATATTACAAAATAAAGAGAAAATGCTAGCAGAGGGTCTCGAACCCTGATCTTTGACTTGGTCTTCTGCATGCTTTACCGACTGAGCAAGCACTCGCCTTGTGTTGGTTTATAAGCTTTAATCTCCTTAGTTTCTTCTTTGAGGGCTTATCTCTCCTTCTCTCTTGGTCATCCCTTGATTCTGTCGACTCTCCGGTTCTTCTTCTCTCTTTGGCCTACATCTTCTTGTCCAAGTCCACTGGCTCTTTATGCTTTGATTAAAGGCATTGTAGGTTGATTGTGGGCCCACAATCCTAAAATTCTCCAATCGGGTTTCCTGCGATAAAAGAAGCACGTAATGAGACTTAATCAGAACGGCTTTATATCTAGCCTTCCGAAAATGTGTTTAATGCATGCAAATATACCATTTCGTCCAGAAAAGTGTGTTCTACGCAACAGAAGAGACTCTTACGTAGAAAAGTAGGTAAATAGAGTATTTTACGTAGGAGAATGCAATAATGCTAAAAGGATAATTGCTTAAAATAAGCACTTTTGAGCGAATATCACACACGGATGGAGCTAACTTGTTTTGACTGTCACGAATCTTGTTTCAACACTTCAAATGTGTTGCAACAATAGTAATGGAAGAGTTTGAGTCCAATTACGAGGTCCGGTTGCGAAAAAGTCACAAGTTATAGGCTTCGGAATGTAACACACAAACTGAATCCAATTTGAGACGTTGACGCACGGATGGAGCTAACTTGTTTCGCCTATCCCGAATCTTGTTCCAATACTTCAAATGTGTTGAAACAATAATAATGGAAGAGTTTGAGTTCAATTACGAGGTCCGATTGCGAAAAAGTCACAAGTTATAGGCTTCGGAATGTAACACACAAACTGAGTCCAATTTGAGACGTTGAAGCACGGATGGAGCTAACTTGTTTCGACAGTCATAAATCTTGTTCAAACACTTCAAATTTGTTGAAACAATTGTAATGGAAGAATTCGAGTCTAATTACGAGGTCCGGTTGCGAAAAAGTCACAAGTTATAGGCTTCGGAATGTAACACACAAACTGAGTCCAATTTGAGATGTTGACGCACGGAAGGAGCAAACTTGTTTTGACAGTCATAAATCTTGTTCCAACACTTCAAATTTGTTGAAACAATTGTAATGGAAGAATTCGAGTCTAATTACGAGGTCCGGTTGCGAAAAAGTCACAAGTTATAGGCTTCGGAATGTAGCACACAAACTGAGTCCAATATGAGACGTTGACGCAGGGATGGAGCTAACTTGTTTCGACTGTCCCGAATCTTGTTCCAACACTTCAAATGTGCTGTAACAATAGTAATAGAAGAATTCGAGTTTAATTACGAGGTCCGGTTGCGAAAAAGTCACAAGTTATAGGCTTCAGAATGTAACACACAAACTGAGTCCAATTTGAGACGTTGACGCACGGATGGAGCTAACTTGTTTCGACTGTCCCGAATCTTATTCCAACACTTCAAATGTGTTGAAACAATAGTAATGGAAGATATTTGAGTCTAATTACGAGGTTCGGTTGCGAAAAAGTCACAAGTTATAGGCTTTGGAATGTAACAGACAAACTGAGTCCAATTTGAGACGTTGACGCACGGATGGAGCTAACTTTTTTCGCCTATCGCGAATCTTGTTCCAATACTTCAAATGTGTTGAAACAATAATAATGGAAGAGTTTGAGTCCAATTACGAGGTCCGATTGCGAAAAAGTCACCAGTTATAGGCTTTGGAATGTAACACACAAACTGAGTCCAATTTGAGACGTTGACGCACGGATGGAGCTAACTTGTTTTGACTGCTACGAATCTTGTTTCAACACTTCAAATGTGTTGCAACAATAGTAATGGAAGAGTTTGAGTCCAATTACGAGGTCCGGTTGCGAAAAAATCACAAGTTATAGGCTTCGGAATGTAACACACAAACTGAATCCAATTTGAGACGTTGACGCACGGATGGAGGTAACTTGTTTCGCCTATCCCGAATCTTGTTCCAATACTTCAAATGTGTTGAAACAATAATAATGGAAGAGTTTGAGTTCAATTACGAGGTCCGATTGCGAAAAAGTCACAAGTTATAGGCTTCGGAATGTAACACACAAACTGAGTCCAATTTGAGACGTTGACGCACGGATGGAGCTAACTTGTTTCTCCTATCCCGCATCTTGTTCCAATACTTCAAATGTGTTGAAACAATAATAATGTAAGAGTTTGAGTCCAATTACGAGGTCCGATTGCGAAAAAGTCACAAGTTATAGGCTTCGGAATGTAACACACAAACTGAGTCCAATTTGAGACGTTGACACACGGATGGAGCTAACTTGTTTTGACTGTCACGAATCTTGTTTCAGCACTTCAAATGTGTTGCAACAATAGTAATGGAAGAGTTTGAGTCCAATTACGAGGTCCGGTTGCGAAAAAGTCACAAGTTATAGGCTTCGGAATGTAACACACAAACTGAGTCCAATTTGAGACGTTGACACACGGATGGAGCTAACTTATTTTGACTGTCACGAATCTTGTTTCAACACTTCAAATGTGTTGCAACAATAGTAATGGAAGAGTTTGAGTCCAATTACGAGGTCCGGTTGCGAAAAAGTCACAAGTTATAGGCTTTGGAATGTAACACACAAACTGAATCCAATTTGAGACGTTGACGCACGGATGGAGCTAACTTGTTTCGCCTATCCCGAATCTTGTTCCAATACTTCAAATGTGTTGAAACAATAATAATGGAAGAGTTTGAGTTCAATTACGAGGTCCGATTGCGAAAAAGTCACAAGTTATAGGCTTCGGAATGTAACACACAAACTGAGTCCAATTTGAGACGTTGAAGCACGGATGGAGCTAACTTGTTTCGACAGTCATAAATCTTGTTCAAACACTTCAAATTTGTTGAAACAATTGTAATGGAAGAATTCGAGTCTAATTACGAGGTCCGGTTGCGAAAAAGTCACAAGTTATAGGCTTCGGAATGTAACACACAAACTGAGTCCAATTTGAGACGTTGACACACGGATGGAGCTAACTTGTTTCGACTGTCCCGAATCTTGTTCCAACACTTCAAATGTGCTGTAACAATAGTAATAGAAGAATTCGAGTTTATTTACGAAGTCCGGTTGCGAAAAAGTCACAAGTTATAGGCTTCAGAATGTAACACACAAACTGAGTCCAATTTGAGACGTTGACGCACGGATGGAGCTAACTTGTTTCGACTGTCCCGAATCTTATTCCAACACTTCAAATGTGTTGAAACAATAGTAATGAAAGAATTTGAGTCTAATTAGGAGGTTCGGTTGCGAAAAAGTCACAAGTTATAGGCTTCGGAATGTAACAGACAAACTGAGTCCAATTTGAGACGTTGACGCACGGATGGAGCTAACTTGTTTCGCCTATCGCGAATCTTGTTCCAATACTTCAAATGTGTTGAAACAATAATAATGGAAGAGTTTGAGTCCAATTACGAGGTCCGATTGCGAAAAAGTCACCAGTTATAGGCTTCGGAATGTAACACACAAACTGAGTCCAATTTGAGACGTTGACGCACGGATGGAGCTAACTTGTTTTGACTGCTACGAATCTTGTTTCAACACTTCAAATGTGTTGCAACAATAGTAATGGAAGAGTTTGAGTCCAATTACGAGGTCCGGTTGCGAAAAAATCACAAGTTATAGGCTTCGGAATGTAACACACAAACTGAATCCAATTTGAGACGTTGACGCACGGATGGAGGTAACTTGTTTCGCCTATCCCGAATCTTGTTCCAATACTTCAAATGTGTTGAAACAATAATAATGGAAGAGTTTGAGTTCAATTACGAGGTCCGATTGCGAAAAAGTCACAAGTTATAGGCTTCGGAATGTAACACACAAACTGAGTCCAATTTGAGACGTTGACGCACGGATGGGGCTAACTTGTTTCGCCTAACCCGAATCTTGTTCCAATACTTCAAATGTGTTGAAACAATAATAATGGAAGAGTTTGAGTTCAATTACGAGGTCCGATTGCGAAAAAGTCACAAGTTATAGGCTTCGGAATGTAACACACAAACTGAGTCCAATTTGAGACGTTGTCGCACGGATGGAGCTAACTTGTTTCTCCTATCCCGAATCTTGTTCCAATACTTCAAATGTGCTGAAACAATAATAATGTAAGAGTTTGAGTCCAATTACGAGGTCCGATTGCGAAAAAGTCACAAGTTATAGGCTTCGGAATGTAACACACAAACTGAGTCCAATTTCAGACGTTGACGCACGGATGGAGCTAACTTGTTTTGACTGCTACGAATCTTGTTTCAACACTTCAAATGTGTTGCAACAATAGTAATGGAAGAGTTTGAGTCCAATTACGAGGTCCGGTTGCGAAAAAGTCACAAGTTATAGGCTTCGGAATGTAACACACAAACTGAATCTAATTTGAGACGTTGACGCACGGATGGAGCTAACTTGTTTCGCCTATCCTGAATCTTGTTCCAATACTTCAAATGTGTTGAAACAATAATAATGGAAGAGTTTGAGTTCAATTACGAGGTCCGATTGCGAAAAAGTCACAAGTTATAGGCTTCGGAATGTAACACACAAACTGAGTCCAATTTGAGACGTTGTCGCACGGATGGAGCTAACTTGTTTCTCCTATCCCGAATCTTGTTCCAATACTTCAAATGTGTTGAAACAATAATAATGTAAGAGTTTGAGTCCAATTACGAGGTCCGATTGCGAAAAAGTCACAAGTTATGGGCTTCGGAATGTAACACACAAACTGAGTCCAATTTGAGACGTTGACACACGGATGGAGCTAACTTGTTTTGACTGTCACGAATCTTGTTTCAACACTTCAAATGTGTTGCAACAATAGTAATGGAAGAGTTTGAGTCCAATTACGAGGTCCGGTTGCGAAAAAGTCACAAGTTATAGGCTTCGGAATGTAACACACAAACTGAGTCCAATTTGAGACGTTGACACACGGATGGAGCTAACTTGTTTTGACTGTCACGACTCTTGTTTAAACACTTCAAATGTGTTGCAACAATAGTAATGGAAGAGTTTGAGTCCAATTACGAGGTCCGGTTGCGAAAAAGTCACAAGTCATAGGCTTCGGAATGTAACACACAAACTGAATCCAATTTGAGACGTTGACGCACGGATGGAGCTAACTTGTTTCGCCTATCCCGAATCTTGTTCCAATACTTCAAATGTGTTGAAACAATAATAATGGAAGAGTTTGAGTTCAATTACGAGGTCCGGTTGCGAAAAAGTCACAAGTTATAGGCTTCGGAATGTAACACACAAACTGAGTTCAATTTGAGATGTTGACGCACGGAAGGAGCTAACTTGTTTTGACAGTCATAAATCTTGTTCCAACACTTCAAATTTGTTGAAACAATTGTAATGGAAGAATTCGAGTCTAATTACGAGGTCCGGTTGCGAAAAAGTCACAAGTTATAGGCTTCGGAATTTAACACACAAACTGAGTCCAATTTGAGACGTTGACACACGGATGGAGCTAACTTGTTTTGACTGTCACGAATCTTGTTTCAACACTTCAAATGTGTTGCAACAATAGTAATGGAAGAGTTTGAGTCCAATTACGAGGTCCGGTTGCGAAAAAGTCACAAGTTATAGGCTTCGGAATGTAACACACAAACTGAGTCCAATTTGAGACGTTGACACACGGATGGAGCTAACTTGTTTCGACTGTCCCGAATCTTGTTCCAACACTTCAAATGTGCTGTAACAATAGTAATAGAAGAATTCGAGTTTATTTACGAAGTCCGGTTGCGAAAAAGTCACAAGTTATAGGCTTCAGAATGTAACACACAAACTGAGTCCAATTTGAGACGTTGACGCACGGATGGAGCTAACTTGTTTCGACTGTCCCGAATCTTATTCCAACACTTCAAATGTGTTGAAACAATAGTAATGAAAGAATTTGAGTCTAATTACGAGGTTCGGTTGCGAAAAAGTCACAAGTTATAGGCTTCGGAATGTAACAGACAAACTGAGTCCAATTTGAGACGTTGACGCACGGATGGAGCTAACTTGTTTCGCCTATCGCGAATCTTGTTCCAATACTTCAAATGTGTTGAAACAATAATAATGGAAGAGTTTGAGTCCAATTACGAGGTCCGATTGCGAAGAAGTCACCAGTTATAGGCTTCGGAATGTAACACACAAACTGAGTCCAATTTGAGACGTTGACGCACGGATGGAGCTAACTTGTTTTGACTGCTACGAATCTTGTTTCAACACTTCAAATGTGTTGCATCAATAGTAATGGAAGAGTTTGAGTCCAATTACGAGGTCCGGTTGCGAAAAAGTCACAAGTTATAGGCTTCGGAATGTAACACACAAACTGAATCCAATTTGAGACGTTGACGCACGGATGGAGCTAACTTGTTTCGGCTATCCCGAATCTTGTTCCAATACTTCAAATGTGTTGAAACAATAATAATGGAAGAGTTTGAGTTCAATTACGAGGTCCGATTGCGAAAAAGTCACAAGTTATAGGCTTCGGAATGTAACACACAAACTGAGTCCAATTTGAGACGTTGACGCACGGATGGGGCTAACTTGTTTCGCCTAACCCGAATCTTGTTCCAATACTTCAAATGTGTTGAAACAATAATAATGGAAGTGTTTGAGTTCAATTACGAGGTCCGATTGCGAAAAAGTCACAAGTTATAGGCTTCGGAATGTAACACACAAACTGAGTCCAATTTGAGACGTTGTCGCACGGATGGAGCTAACTTGTTTCTCCTATCCCGAATCTTGTTCCAATACTTCAAATGTGCTGAAACAATAATAATGTAAGAGTTTGAGTCCAATTACGAGGTCCGATTGCGAAAAAGTCACAAGTTATAGGCTTCGGAATGTAACACACAAACTGAGTCCAATTTCAGACGTTGACGCACGGATGGAGCTAACTTGTTTTGACTGTCACGAATCTTGTTTCAACACTTCAAATGTGTTGCAACAATAGTAATGGAAGAGTTTGAGTCCAATTACGAGGTCCGGTTGCGAAAAAGTCACAAGTTATAGGCTTCGGAATGTAACACACAAACTGAGTCCAATTTGAGACGTTGACACACGGATGGAGCTAACTTGTTTCAACACTTCAAATGTGTTGCAACAATAGTAATGGAAGAGTTTGAGTCCAATTACGAGGTCCGGTTGCGAAAAAGTCACAAGTTATAGGCTTCGGAATGTAACACACAAACTGAGTCTAATTTGAGACGTTGACACACGGATGGAGCTAACTTGTTTCGCCTATCGCGAATCTTGTTCCAATACTTCAAATGTGTTGAAACAATAATAATGGAAGAGTTTGAGTCCAATTACGAGGTCCGATTGCGAAAAAGTCACCAGTTATAGGCTTCGGAATGTAACACACAAACTGAGTCCAATTTGAGACGTTGACGCACGGATGGAGCTAACTTGTTTTGACTGCTACGAATTTTGTTTCAACACTTCAAATGTGTTGCAACAATAGTAATGGAAGAGTTTGAGTCCAATTACGAGGTCCGGTTGCGAAAAAGTCACAAGTAATAGGCTTCGGAATGTAACACACAAACTGAATCCAATTTGAGACGTTGACGCACGGATGGAGCTAACTTGTTTCGCCTATCCCGAATCTTGTTCCAATACTTCAAATGTGTTGAAACAATAATAATGGAAGGGTTTGAGTTCAATTACGAGGTCCGATTGCGAAAAAGTCACAAGTTATAGGCTTCGGAATGTAACACACAAACTGAGTCCAATTTGAGACGTTGACGCACGGATGGAGCTAACTTGTTTCTCCTATCCCGCATCTTGTTCCAATACTTCAAATGTGTTGAAACAATAATAATGTAAGAGTTTGAGTCCAATTACGAGGTCCGATTGCGAAAAAGTCACAAGTTATAGGCTTCGGAATGTAACACACAAACTGAGTCCAATTTGAGACGTTGACACACGGATGGAGCTAACTTGTTTTGACTGTCACGAATCTTGTTTCAACACTTCAAATGTGTTGCAACAATAGTAATGGAAGAGTTTGAGTCCAATTACGAGGTCCGGTTGCGAAAAAGTCACAAGTTATAGGCTTCGGAATGTAACACACAAACTGAATCCAATTTGAGACGTTGACGCACGGATGGAGCTAACTTGTTTCGCCTATCCCGAATCTTGTTCCAATACTTCAAATGTGTTGAAACAATAATAATGGAAGAGTTTGAGTTCAATTACGAGGTCCGATTGCGAAAAAGTCACAAGTTATAGGCTTCGGAATGTAACACACAAACTGAGTCCAATTTGAGACGTTGAAGCACGGATGGAGCTAACTTGTTTCGACAGTCATAAATCTTGTTCAAACACTTCAAATTTGTTGAAACAATTGTAATGGAAGAATTCGAGTCTAATTACGAGGTCCGGTTGCGAAAAAGTCACAAGTTATAGGCTTCGGAATGTAACACACAAACTGAATCCAATTTGAGATGTTGACGCACGGAAGGAGCTAACTTGTTTTGACAGTCATAAATCTTGTTCCAACACTTCAAATTTGTTGAAACAATTGTAATGGAAGAATTCGAGTCTAATTACGAGGTCCGGTTGCGAAAAAGTCACAAGTTATAGGCTTCGGAATGTAGCACACAAACTGAGTCCAATATGAAACGTTGACGCACGGATGGAGCTAACTTGTTTCGACTGTCCCGAATCTTGTTCCAACACTTCAAATGTGCCGTAACAATAGTAATAGAAGAATTCGAGTTTAATTACGAGGTCCGGTTGCGAAAAAGTCACAAGTTATAGGCTTCAGAATGTAACACACAAACTGAGTCCAATTTGAGACGTTGACGCACGGATGGAGCTAACTTGTTTCGACTGTCCCGAATCTTATTCCAACACTTCAAATGTGTTGAAACAATAGTAATGGAAGATTTTTGAGTCTAATTACGAGGTTCGGTTGCGAAAAAGTCACAAGTTATAGGCTTTGGAATGTAACAGACAAACTGAGTCCAATTTGAGACGTTGACGCACGGATGGAGCTAACTTTTTTCGCCTATCGCGAATCTTGTTCCAATACTTCAAATGTGTTGAAACAATAATAATGGAAGAGTTTGAGTCCAATTACGAGGTCCGATTGCGAAAAAGTCACCAGTTATAGGCTTCGGAATGTAACACACAAACTGAGTCCAATTTGAGACGTTGACGCACGGATGGAGCTAACTTGTTTTGACTGCTACGAATTTTGTTTCAACACTTCAAATGTGTTGCAACAATAGTAATGGAAGAGTTTGAGTCCAATTACGAGGTCCGGTTGCGAAAAAGTCACAAGTAATAGGCTTCGGAATGTAACACACAAACTGAATCCAATTTGAGACGTTGACGCACGGATGGAGCTAACTTGTTTCGCCTATCCCGAATCTTGTTCCAATACTTCAAATGTGTTGAAACAATAATAATGGAAGGGTTTGAGTTCAATTACGAGGTCCGATTGCGAAAAAGTCACAAGTTATAGGCTTCGGAATGTAACACACAAACTGAGTCCAATTTGAGACGTTGACGCACGGATGGAGCTAACTTGTTTCTCCTATCCCGCATCTTGTTCCAATACTTCAAATGTGTTGAAACAATAATAATGTAAGAGTTTGAGTCCAATTACGAGGTCCGATTGCGAAAAAGTCACAAGTTATAGGCTTCGGAATGTAACACACAAACTGAGTCCAATTTGAGACGTTGACACACGGATGGAGCTAACTTGTTTTGACTGTCACGAATCTTGTTTCAACACTTCAAATGTGTTGCAACAATAGTAATGGAAGAGTTTGAGTCCAATTACGAGGTCCGGTTGCGAAAAAGTCACAAGTTATAGGCTTCGGAATGTAACACACAAACTGAGTCCAATTTGAGACGTTGACGCACGGATGGAGCTAACTTGTTTTGACTGTCACGAATCTTGTTTCAACACTTCAAATGTGTTGCAACAATAGTAATGGAAGAGTTTGAGTCCAATTACGAGGTCCGGTTGCGAAAAAGTCACAAGTTATAGGCTTCGGAATGTAACACACAAACTGAATCCAATTTGAGACGTTGACGCACGGATGGAGCTAACTTGTTTCGCCTATCCCGAATCTTGTTCCAATACTTCAAATGTGTTGAAACAATAATAATGTAAGAGTTTGAGTCCAATTACGAGGTCCGATTGCGAAAAAGTCACAAGTTATAGGCTTCGGAATGTAACACACAAACTGAGTCCAATTTGAGACGTTGACACACGGATGGAGCTAACTTGTTTTGACTGTCACGAATCTTGTTTCAACACTTCAAATGTGTTGCAACAATAGTAATGGAAGAGTTTGAGTCCAATTACGAGGTCCGGTTGCGAAAAAGTCACAAGTTATAGGCTTCGGAATGTAACACACAAACTGAATCCAATTTGAGACGTTGACGCACGGATGGAGCTAACTTGTTTCGCCTATCCCGAATCTTGTTCCAATACTTCAAATGTGTTGAAACAATAATAATGGAAGAGTTTGAGTTCAATTACGAGGTCCGATTGCGAAAAAGTCACAAGTTATAGGCTTCGGAATGTAACACACAAACTGAGTCCAATTTGAGACGTTGAAGCACGGATGGAGCTAACTTGTTTCGACAGTCATAAATCTTGTTCAAACACTTCAAATTTGTTGAAACAATTGTAATGGAAGAATTCGAGTCTAATTACGAGGTCCGGTTGCGAAAAAGTCACAAGTTATAGGCTTCGGAATGTAACACACAAACTGAGTCCAATTTGAGATGTTGACGCACGGAAGGAGCTAACTTGTTTTGACAGTCATAAATCTTGTTCCAACACTTCAAATTTGTTGAAACAATTGTAATGGAAGAATTCGAGTCTAATTACGAGGTCCGGTTGCGAAAAAGTCACAAGTTATAGGCTTCGGAATGTAGCACACAAACTGAGTCCAATATGAGACGTTGACGCACGGATGGAGCTAACTTGTTTCGACTGTCCCGAATCTTGTTCCAACACTTCAAATGTGCTGTAACAATAGTAATAGAAGAATTCGAGTTTAATTACGAGGTCCGGTTGCGAAAAAGTCACAAGTTATAGGCTTCAGAATGTAACACACAAACTGAGTCCAATTTGAGACGTTGACGCACGGATGGAGCTAACTTGTTTCGACTGTCCCGAATCTTATTCCAACACTTCAAATGTGTTGAAACAATAGTAATGGAAGATTTTGAGTCTAATTACGAGGTTCGGTTGCGAAAAAGTCACAAGTTATAGGCTTTGGAATGTAACAGACAAACTGAGTCCAATTTGAGACGTTGACGCACGGATGGAGCTAACTTTTTTCGCCTATCGCGAATCTTGTTCCAATACTTCAAATGTGTTGAAACAATAATAATGGAAGAGTTTGAGTCCAATTACGAGGTCCGATTGCGAAAAAGTCACCAGTTATAGGCTTCGGAATGTAACACACAAACTGAGTCCAATTTGAGACGTTGACGCACGGATGGAGCTAACTTGTTTTGACTGCTACGAATCTTGTTTCAACACTTCAAATGTGTTGCAACAATAGTAATGGAAGAGTTTGAGTCCAATTACGAGGTCCGGTTGCGAAAAAGTCACAAGTTATAGGCTTCGGAATGTAACACACAAACTGAATCCAATTTGAGACGTTGACGCACGGATGGAGCTAACTTGTTTCGCCTATCCCGAATCTTGTTCCAATACTTCAAATGTGTTGAAACAATAATAATGGAAGAGTTTGAGTTCAATTACGAGGTCCGATTGCGAAAAAGTCACAAGTTATAGGCTTCGGAATGTAACACACAAACTGAGTCCAATTTGAGACGTTGACGCACGGATGGAGCTAACTTGTTTCTCCTATCCCGCATCTTGTTCCAATACTTCAAATGTGTTGAAACAATAATAATGTAAGAGTTTGAGTCCAATTACGAGGTCCGATTGCGAAAAAGTCACAAGTTATAGGCTTCGGAATGTAACACACAAACTGAGTCCAATTTGAGACGTTGACACACGGATGGAGCTAACTTGTTTTGACTGTCACGAATCTTGTTTCAACACTTCAAATGTGTTGCAACAATAGTAATGGAAGAGTTTGAGTCCAATTACGAGGTCCGGTTGCGAAAAAGTCACAAGTTATAGGCTTCGGAATGTAACACACAAACTGAGTCCAATTTGAGACGTTGACGCACGGATGGAGCTAACTTGTTTTGACTGTCACGAATCTTGTTTCAACACTTCAAATGTGTTGCAACAATAGTAATGGAAGAGTTTGAGTCCAATTACGAGGTCCGGTTGCGAAAAAGTCACAAGTTATAGGCTTCGGAATGTAACACACAAACTGAATCCAATTTGAGACGTTGACGCACGGATGGAGCTAACTTGTTTCGCCTATCCCGAATCTTGTTCCAATACTTCAAATGTGTTGAAACAATAATAATGGAAGAGTTTGAGTTCAATTACGAGGTCCGATTGCGAAAAAGTCACAAGTTATAGGCTTCGGAATGTAACACACAAACTGAGTCCAATTTGAGACGTTGAAGCACGGATGGAGCTAACTTGTTTTGACAGTCATAAATCTTGTTCAAACACTTCAAATTTGTTGAAACAATTGTAATGGAAGAATTCGAGTCTAATTACGAGGTCCGGTTGCGAAAAAGTCACCAGTTATAGGCTTCGGAATGTAACACACAAACTGAGTCCAATTTGAGACGTTGACACACGGATGGAGCTAACTTGTTTCGCCTATCGCGAATCTTGTTCCAATACTTCAAATGTGTTGAAACAATAATAATGGAAGAGTTTGAGTCCAATTACGAGGTCCGATTGCGAAAAAGTCACAAGTTATAGGCTTCGGAATGTAACACACAAACTGAGTCCAATTTGAGACGTTGACGCACGGATGGAGCTAACTTGTTTTGACTGCTACGAATCTTGTTTCAACACTTCAAATGTGTTGCAACAATAGTAATGGAAGAGTTTGAGTCCAATTACGAGGTCCGGTTGCGAAAAAGTCACAAGTTATAGGCTTCGGAATGTAACACACAAACTGAATCCAATTTGAGACGTTGACGCACGGATGGAGCTAACTTGTTTCGCCTATCCCGAATCTTGTTCCAATACTTCAAATGTGTTGAAACAATAATAATGGAAGAGTTTGAGTTCAATTACGAGGTCCGATTGCGAAAAAGTCACAAGTTATAGGCTTCGGAATGTAACACACAAACTGAGTCCAATTTGAGACGTTGACGCACGGATGGAGCTAACTTGTTTCTCCTATCCCGCATCTTGTTCCAATACTTCAAATGTGTTGAAACAATAATAATGTAAGAGTTTGAGTCCAATTACGAGGTCCGATTGCGAAAAAGTCACAAGTTATAGGCTTCGGAATGTAACACACAAACTGAGTCCAATTTGAGACGTTGACACACGGATGGAGCTAACTTGTTTTGACTGTCACGAATCTTGTTTCAACACTTCAAATGTGTTGCAACAATAGTAATGGAAGAGTTTGAGTCCAATTACGAGGTCCGGTTGCGAAAAAGTCACAAGTTATAGGCTTCGGAATGTAACACACAAACTGAGTCCAATTTGAGACGTTGACGCACGGATGGAGCTAACTTGTTTCGACAGTCCCGAATCTTGTTCAAAACTTCAAATGTGTTGAAACAATAGTAATGGAAGAGTTTGAGTCTAATTACGAGGTCCGGTTGCGAAAAAGTCACAAGTTATAGGCTTCGGAATGTAACACACAAACTGAGTCCAATTTGAGATGTTGACGCACGGAAGGAGCTAACTTGTTTTGACAGTTATAAATCTTGTTCCAACACTTCAAATTTGTTGAAACAATTGTAATGGAAGAATTCTTGTCTAATTACGAGGTCCGGTTGCGAAAAAGTCACAAGTTATAGGCTTCGGAATGTAACACACAAACTGAGTCCAATTTGAGATGTTGACGCACGGAAGGAGCTAACTTGTTTTGACAGTCATAAATCTTGTTCCAACACTTCAAATTTGTTGAAACAATTGTAATGGAAGAATTCGAGTCTAATTACGAGGTCCGGTTGCGAAAAAGTCACAAGTTATAGGCTTCGGAATGTAGCACACAAACTGAGTCCAATATGAGACGTTGACGCACGGATGGAGCTAAGTTGTTTCGACTGTCCCGAATCTTGTTCCAACACTTCAAATGTGCTGTAACAATAGTAATAGAAGAATTCGAGTTTAATTACGAGGTCCGGTTGCGAAAAAGTCACAAGTTATAGGCTTCAGAATGTAACACACAAACTGAGTCCAATTTGAGACGTTGACGCACGGATGGAGCTAACTTGTTTCGACTGTCCCGAATCTTATTCCAACACTTCAAATGTGTTGAAACAATAGTAATGGAAGATTTTGAGTCTAATTACGAGGTTCGGTTGCGAAAAAGTCACAAGTTATAGGCTTTGGAATGTAACAGACAAACTGAGTCCAATTTGAGACGTTGACGCACGGATGGAGCTAACTTTTTTCGCCTATCGCGAATCTTGTTCCAATACTTCAAATGTGTTGAAACAATAATAATGGAAGAGTTTGAGTCCAATTACGAGGTCCGATTGCGAAAAAGTCACCAGTTATAGGCTTCGGAATGTAACACACAAACTGAGTCCAATTTGAGACGTTGACGCACGGATGGAGCTAACTTGTTTTGACTGCTACGAATCTTGTTTCAACACTTCAAATGTGTTGCAACAATAGTAATGGAAGAGTTTGAGTCCAATTACGAGGTCCGGTTGCGAAAAAGTCACAAGTTATAGGCTTCGGAATGTAACACACAAACTGAATCCAATTTGAGACGTTGACGCACGGATGGAGCTAACTTGTTTCGCCTATCCCGAATCTTGTTCCAATACTTCAAATGTGTTGAAACAATAATAATGGAAGAGTTTGAGTTCAATTACGAGGTCCGATTGCGAAAAAGTCACAAGTTATAGGCTTCGGAATGTAACACACAAACTGAGTCCAATTTGAGACGTTGACGCACGGATGGAGCTAACTTGTTTCTCCTATCCCGCATCTTGTTCCAATACTTCAAATGTGTTGAAACAATAATAATGTAAGAGTTTGAGTCCAATTACGAGGTCCGATTGCGAAAAAGTCACAAGTTATAGGCTTCGGAATGTAACACACAAACTGAGTCCAATTTGAGACGTTGACACACGGATGGAGCTAACTTGTTTTGACTGTCACGAATCTTGTTTCAACACTTCAAATGTGTTGCAACAATAGTAATGGAAGAGTTTGAGTCCAATTACGAGGTCCGGTTGCGAAAAAGTCACAAGTTATAGGCTTCGGAATGTAACACACAAACTGAGTCCAATTTGAGACGTTGACGCACGGATGGAGCTAACTTGTTTCGACAGTCCGAATCTTGTTCAAACATTCAAATGTGTTGAAACAATAGTAATGGAAGAGTTTGAGTCTAATTACGAGGTCCGGTTGCGAAAAAGTCACAAGTTATAGGCTTCGGAATGTAACACACAAACTGAGTCCAATTTGAGACGTTGACGCACGGATGGAGCTAACTTGTTTCGACAGTTATAAATCTTGTTCCAACACTTCAAATTTGTTGAAACAATTGTAATGGAAGAATTCGAGTCTAATTACGAGGTCCGGTTGCGAAAAAGTCACAAGTTATAGGCTTCGGAATGTAACACACAAACTGAGTCCAATTTGAGATGTTGACGCACGGAAGGAGCTAACTTGTTTTGACAGTCATAAATCTTGTTCCAACACTTCAAATTTGTTGAAACAATTGTAATGGAAGAATTCGAGTCTAATTACGAGGTCCGGTTGCGAAAAAGTCACAAGTTATAGGCTTCGGAATGTAGCACACAAACTGAGTCCAATATGAGACGTTGACGCACGGATGGAGCTAACTTGTTTCGACTGTCCCGAATCTTGTTCCAACACTTCAAATGTGCTGTAACAATAGTAATAGAAGAATTCGAGTTTAATTACGAGGTCCGGTTGCGAAAAAGTCACAAGTTATAGGCTTCAGAATGTAACACACAAACTGAGTCCAATTTGAGACGTTGACGCACGGATGGAGCTAACTTGTTTCGACTATCCCGAATCTTATTCCAACACTTCAAATGTGTTGAAACAATAGTAATGGAAGATTTTTGAGTCTAATTACGAGGTTCGGTTGCGAAAAAGTCACAAGTTATAGGCTTTGGAATGTAACAGACAAACTGAGTCCAATTTGAGACGTTGACGCACGGATGGAGCTAACTTTTTTCGCCTATCGCGAATCTTGTTCCAATACTTCAAATGTGTTGAAACAATAATAATGGAAGAGTTTGAGTCCAATTACGAGGTCCGATTGCGAAAAAGTCACCAGTTATAGGCTTCGGAATGTAACACACAAACTGAGTCCAATTTGAGACGTTGACGCACGGATGGAGCTAACTTGTTTTGACTGCTACGAATCTTGTTTCAACACTTCAAATGTGTTGCAACAATAGTAATGGAAGAGTTTGAGTCCAATTACGAGGTCCGGTTGCGAAAAAGTCACAAGTTATAGGCTTCGGAATGTAACACACAAACTGAATCCAATTTGAGACGTTGACGCACGGATGGAGCTAACTTGTTTCGCCTATCCGAATCTTGTTCCAATACTTCAAATGTGTTGAAACAATAATAATGGAAGAGTTTGAGTTCAATTACGAGGTCCGATTGCGAAAAAGTCACAAGTTATAGGCTTCGGAATGTAACACACAAACTGAGTCCAATTTGAGACGTTGACGCACGGATGGAGCTAACTTGTTTCTCCTATCCCGCATCTTGTTCCAATACTTCAAATGTGTTGAAACAATAATAATGTAAGAGTTTGAGTCCAATTACGAGGTCCGATTGCGAAAAAGTCACAAGTTATAGGCTTCGGAATGTAACACACAAACTGAGTCCAATTTGAGACGTTGACACACGGATGGAGCTAACTTGTTTTGACTGTCACGAATCTTGTTTCAACACTTCAAATGTGTTGCAACAATAGTAATGGAAGAGTTTGAGTCCAATTACGAGGTCCGGTTGCGAAAAAGTCACAAGTTATAGGCTTCGGAATGTAACACACAAACTGAGTCCAATTTGAGACGTTGACACACGGATGGAGCTAACTTGTTTTGACTGTCACGAATCTTGTTTCAACACTTCAAATGTGTTGCAACAATAGTAATGGAAGAGTTTGAGTCCAATTACGAGGTCCGGTTGCGAAAAAGTCACAAGTTATAGGCTTCGGAATGTAACACACAAACTGAATCCAATTTGAGACGTTGACGCACGGATGGAGCTAACTTGTTTCGCCTATCCCGAATCTTGTTCCAATACTTCAAATGTGTTGAAACAATAATAATGGAAGAGTTTGAGTTCAATTACGAGGTCCGATTGCGAAAAAGTCACAAGTTATAGGCTTCGGAATGTAACACACAAACTGAGTCCAATTTGAGACGTTGAAGCACGGATGGAGCTAACTTGTTTCGACAGTCAGAAATCTTGTTCAAACACTTCAAATTTGTTGAAACAATTGTAATGGAAGAATTCGAGTCTAATTACGAGGTCCGGTTGCGAAAAAGTCACAAGTTATAGGCTTCGGAATGTAACACACAAACTGAGTCCAATTTGAGATGTTGACGCACGGAAGGAGCTAACTTGTTTTGACAGTCATAAATCTTGTTCCAACACTTCAAATTTGTTGAAACAATTATAATGGAAGAATTCGAGTCTAATTACGAGGTCCGGTTGCGAAAAAGTCACAAGTTATAGGCTTCGGAATGTAACACACAAACTGAGTCCAATATGAGACGTTGACGCACGGATGGAGCTAACTTGTTTCGACTGTCCCGAATCTTGTTCCAACACTTCAAATGTGCTGTAACAATAGTAATGGAAGAATTCGAGTCTAATTACGAGGTCCGGTTGCGAAAAAGTCACAAGTTATAGGCTTCAGAATGTAACACACAAACTGAGTCCAATTTGAGACGTTGACGCACGGATGGAGCTAACTTGTTTCGACTGTCCCGAATCTTGTTCCAACACTTCAAATGTGTTGAAACAATAGTAATGGAAGAGTTTGAGTCTAATTACGAGGTCCGGTTGCGAAAAAGTCACAAGTTATAGGCTTCGGAATGTAACAGACAAACTGAGTCCAATTTGAGACGTTGACGCACGGATGGAGCTAACTTTTTTGCCTATCACGAATCTTGTTCCAATACTTCAAATGTGTTGAAACAATAATAATGGAAGAGTTTGAGTCCAATTACGAGGTCCGATTGCGAAAAAGTCACAAGTTATAGGCTTCGGAATGTAACACACAAACTGAGTCCAATTTGAGACGTTGACGCACGGATGGAGCTAACTTGTTTTGACTGCTACGAATCTTGTTTCAACACTTCAAATGTGTTGAAACAATAGTAATGGAAGAGTTTGAGTCCAATTACGAGGTCCGGTTGCGAAAAAGTCACAAGTTATAGGCTTCGGAATGTAACACACAAACTGAATCCAATTTGAGACGTTGACGCACGGATGGAGCTAACTTGTTTCGCCTATCCCGAATCTTGTTCCAATACTTCAAATGTGTTGAAACAATAATAATGGAAGAGTTTGAGTTCAATTACGAGGTCCGATTGCGAAAAAGTCACAAGTTATAGGCTTCGGAATGTAACACACAAACTGAGTCCAATTTGAGACGTTGACGCACGGATGGAGCTAACTTGTTTCGCCTATCCCGAATCTTGTTCCAATACTTCAAATGTGTTGAAACAATAATAATGGAAGAGTTTGAGTCAATTACGAGGTCCGATTGCGAAAAAGTCACAAGTTATAGGCTTCGGAATGTAACACACAAACTGAGTCCAATTTGAGACGTTGACACATGGATGGAGCTAACTTGTTTTGACTGTCACGAATCTTGTTTCAACACTTCAAATGTGTTGCAACAATAGTAATGGAAGAGTTTGAGTCCAATTACGAGGTCCGGTTGCGAAAAGTCACAAGTTATAGGCTTCGGAATGTAACACACAAACTGAGTCCAATTTGAGACGTTGACGCACGGATGGAGCTAACTTGTTTCGACAGTCATAAATCTTGTTCCAACACTTCAAATGTGTTGAAACAATAGTAATGGAAGAGTTCGAGTCTAATTACGAGGTCCGGTTGCGAAAAAGTCACAAGTTATAGGCTTCGGAATTTAACACACAAACTGAGTCCAATTTGAGACATTGACGCACGGATGGAGCTAACTCGTTTCGCCTATCCCGAATCTTGTTCCAATACTTCAAATGTGTTGAAACAATAATAATGTAAGAGTTTGAGTCGAATTACGAGGTCCGATTGTGAAAAAGTCACAAGTTAGGCTTCGGAATGTAACATACAAACTGAGTCTAATTTGAGACGTTGACGCACGGATGGAGCTAACTTGTTTCGACTGTCCCGAATCTTGTTCCAACACTTCAAATGTGTCGAAACAATAGTAATGGAAGAATTCGAGTATAATTACAAGGTTCGGTTGCGAAAAAGTCACAAGTTATAGGCTTCGGAATGTAACACACAAACTGAGTCCAATTTGAGACGTTGACGCACGGATGGAGCTAACTTGTTTCGCCTATCCCGAATCTTGTTCCAATACTTCAAATGTGTTGAAACAATTATAATGGAAGAGTTTGAGTCCAATTACGAGGTCCGGTTGCGAAAAAGTCACAAGTTATAGGCTTCGGAATGTGACACACAAACTGAGTCCAATTTGAGACGTTGACGCACGGATGGAGCTAACTTGTTTTGACTGTCACGAATCTTGTTTCAACACTTCAAATGTGTTGCAACAATAGTAATGGAAGAGTTTGAGTCCAATTACGAGGTCCGGTTGCGAAAAAGTCACAAGTTATAGGCTTCGGAATGTAACACACAAACTGAATTCAATTTGAGACGTTGACGCACGGATGGAGCTAACTTGTTTCGCCTATCCCGAATCTTGTTCCAATACTTCAAATGTGTTGAAACAATAATAATGGAAGAGTTTGAGTCCAATTACGAGGTCCGGTTGCGAAAAAGTCACAAGTTATAGGCTTCGGAATGTAACACACAAACTGAGTCCAATTTGAGACGTTGACGCACGGATGGAGCTAACTTGTTTTGACTGCTACGAATCTTGTTTCAACACTTCAAATGTGTTGCAACAATAGTAATGGACGAGTTTGAGTTCAATTACGAGGTCCGGTTGCGAAAAAGTCACAAGTTATAGGCTTCGGAATGTAACACACAAACTGAATCCAATTTGAGACGTTGACGCACGGATGGAGCTAACTTGTTTCGCCTATCCCGAATCTTGTTCCAATACTTCAAATGTGTTGAAACAATAATAATGGAAGAGTTTGAGTTCAATTACGAGGTCCGATTGCGAAAAAGTCACAAGTTATAGGCTTCGGAATGTAACACACAAACTGAGTCCAATTTGAGACGTTGACGCACGGATGGAGCTAACTTGTTTCTCCTATCCCGCATCTTGTTCCAATACTTCAAATGTGTTGAAACAATAATAATGTAAGAGTTTGAGTCCAATTACGAGGTCCGATTGCGAAAAAGTCACAAGTTATAGGCTTCGGAATGTAACACACAAACTGAGTCCAATTTGAGACGTTGACACACGGATGGAGCTAACTTGTTTTGACTGTCACGAATCTTGTTTCAACACTTCAAATGTGTTGCAACAATAGTAATGGAAGAGTTTGAGTCCAATTACGAGGTCCGGTTGCGAAAAAGTCACAAGTTATAGGCTTCGGAATGTAACACACAAACTGAGTCCAATTTGAGACGTTGATGCACGGAAGGAGCTAACTTGTTTCGACAGTCATAAATCTTGTTCAAACACTTCAAATTTGTTGAAGCAATAGTAATGGAAGAATTCAAGTCGAATTACGAGGTTCGGTTGCGAAAAAGTCACAAGTTATAGGCTTCGGAATGTAACACACAAACTGAGTCCAATTTGAGACGTTGAAGCACGGATAGAGCTAACTTGTTTCGACAGTCATAAATCTTGTTCAAATACTTCAAATATGTTGAAACAATTGTAATGGAAGAATTCGAGTCTAATTACGAGGTCCGGTTGCGAAAAAGTTACAAGTTATAGGCTTCGGAATGTAACACACATACTGAATCTAATTTGAGACGTTGACGCACGGATGGAGCTAACTTGTTTCGCCTATCCCGAATCTTGTTCCAATACTTCAAATGTGTTGAAACAATAATAATGGAAGAGTTTGAGTTCAATTACGAGGTCCGATTGCGAAAAAGTCACAAGTTATAGGCTTCGGAATGTAACACACAAACTGAGTCCAATTTGAGACGTTGACGCACGGATGGAGCTAACTTGTTTCGCCTATCCCGAATCTTGTTCCAATACTTCAAATGTGTTGAAACAATAATAATGGAAGAGTTTGAGTTCAATTACGAGGTCCGATTGCGAAAAAGTCACAAGTTATAGGCTTCGGAATGTAACACACAAACTGAGTCCAATTTGAGACGTTGACGCACGGATGGAGCTAACTTGTTTCTCCTATCCCGAATCTTGTTCCAATACTTCAAATGTGTTGAAACAATAATAATGGAAGAGTTTGAGTCCAATTACGAGGTCCGATTGCGAAAAAGTCACAAGTTATAGGCTTCGGAATGTAACACACAAACTGAGTCCAATTTGAGACGTTGACACACGGATGGAGCTAACTTGTTTTGACTGTCACGAATCTTGTTTCAACACTTCAAATGTGTTGCAACAATAGTAATGGAAGAGTTTGAGTCCAATTACGAGGTCCGGTTGCGAAAAAGTCACAAGTTATAGGCTTCGGAATGTAACACACAAACTGAGTCCAATTTGAGACGTTGACGCACGGATGGAGCTAACTTGTGTTGACTGTCACGAATCTTGTTTCAACACTTCAAATGTGTTGCAACAATAGTAATGGAAGAGTTTGAGTCCAATTACGAGGTCCGGTTGCGAAAAAGTCACAAGTTATAGGCTTCGGAATGTAACACACAAACTGAGTCCAATTTGAGACGTTGAAGCACGGATGGAGCTAACTTGTTTCGACAGTCATAAATCTTGTTCAAACACTTCAAATTTGTTGAAACAATTGTAATGGAAGAATTCGAGTCTAATTACGAGGTCCGGTTGCGAAAAAGTCACAAGTTATAGGCTTCGGAATGTAACACACAAACTGAGTCCAATTTGAGATGTTGACGCACGGAAGGAGCTAACTTGTTTTGACAGTCATAAATCTTGTTCCAACACTTCAAATTTGTTGAAACAATTGTAATGTAAGAATTCGAGTCTAATTACGAGGTCCGGTTGCGAAAAAGTCACAAGTTATAGGCTTCGGAATGTAGCACACAAACTGAGTCCAATATGAGACGTTGACGCACGGATGGAGCTAACTTGTTTCGACTGTCCCGAATCTTGTTCCAACACTTCAAATGTGCTGTAACAATAGTAATAGAAGAATTCGAGTTTAATTACGAGGTCCGGTTGCGAAAAAGTCACAAGTTATAGGCTTCAGAATGTAACACACAAACTGAGTCCAATTTGAGACGTTGACGCACGGATGGAGCTAACTTGTTTCGACTGTCCCGAATCTTATTCCAACACTTCAAATGTGTTGAAACAATAGTAATGGAAGAATTTGAGTCTAATTACGAGGTTCGGTTGCGAAAAAGTCACAAGTTATAGGCTTTGGAATGTAACAGACAAACTGAGTCCAATTTGAGACGTTGACGCACGGATGGAGCTAACTTTTTTCGCCTATCGCGAATCTTGTTCCAATACTTCAAATGTGTTGAAACAATAATAATGGAAGAGTTTGAGTTCAATTACGAGGTCCGATTGCGAAAAAGTCACAAGTTATAGGCTTCAGAATGTAACACACAAACTGAGTCCAATTTGAGACGTTGCCACACGGATGGAGCTAACTTGTTTTGACTGTCACGAATCTTGTTTCAACACTAAAAAATGTGTTGCAACAATAGTAATGGAAGAGTTTGAGTCCAATTACGAGGTCCGGTTGCGAAAAAGTCACAAGTTATAGGCTTCGGAATGTAACACACAAACTGAGTCCAATTTGAGACGTTGAAGCACGGATGGAGCTAACTTGTTTCGACAGTCATAAATCTTGTTCAAACACTTCAAATTTGTTGAAACAATTGTAATGGAAGAATTCGAGTCTAATTACGAGGTCCGGTTGCGAAAAAGTTACAAGTTATAGGCTTCGGAATGTAACACACAAACTGAGTCCAATTTGAGATGTTGACGCACGGAAGGAGCTAACTTGTTTTGACAGTCATAAATCTTGTTCCAACACTTCAAATTTGTTGAAACAATTGTAATGTAAGAATTCGAGTCTAATTACGAGGTCCGGTTGCAAAAAAGTCACAAGTTATAGGCTTCGGAATGTAGCACACAAACTGAGTCCAATATGAGACGTTGACGCACGGATGGAGCTAACTTGTTTCGACTGTCCCGAATCTTGTTCCAACACTTCAAATGTGCTGTAACAATAGTAATAGAAGAATTCGAGTTTAATTACGAGGTCCGGTTGCGAAAAAGTCACAAGTTATAGGCTTCGGAATGTAACACACATACTGAATCCAATTTGAGACGTTGACGCACAGATGGAGCTAACTTGTTTCGCCTATCCCGAATCTTATTCCAATACTTCAAATGTGTTGAAACAATAATAATGGAAGAGTTTGAGTTCAATTACGAGGTCCGATTGCGAAAAAGTCACAAGTTATAGGCTTCGGAATGTAACACACAAACTGAGTCCAATTTGAGACGTTGACGCACGGATGGGGCTAACTTGTTTCGCCTAACCCGAATCTTGTTCCAATACTTCAAATGTGTTGAAACAATAATAATGGAAGAGTTTGAGTTCAATTACGAGGTCCGATTGCGAAAAAGTCACAAGTTATAGGCTTCGGAATGTAACACACAAACTGAGTCCAATTTGAGACGTTGTCGCACGGATGGAGCTAACTTGTTTCTCCTATCCCAAATCTTGTTCCAATACTTCAAATGTGCTGAAACAATAATAATGTAAGAGTTTGAGTCCAATTACGAGGTCCGATTGCGAAAAAGTCACAAGTTATAGGCTTCGGAATGTAACACACAAACTGAGTCCAATTTGAGACGTTGACACACGGATGGAGCTAACTTGTTTTGACTGTCACGAATCTTGTTTCAACACTTCAAATGTGTTGCAACAGTAGTAATGGAAGAGTTTGAGTCCAATTACGAGGCCCGGTTGCGAAAAAGTCACAAGTTATAGGCTTCGGAATGTGACACACAAACTGAGTCCAATTTGAGACGTTGACGCACGGATGGAGCTAACTTGTGTTGACTGTCACGAATCTTGTTTCAACACTTCAAATGTGTTGCAACAATAGTAATGGAAGAGTTTGAGTCCAATTACGAGGTCCGGTTGCGAAAAAGTCACAAGTTATAGGCTTCGGAATGTAACACACAAACTGAGTCCAATTTGAGATGTTGACGCACGGAAGGAGCTAACTTGTTTTGACAGTCATAAATCTTGTTCCAACACTTCAAATTTGTTGAAACAATTGTAATGGAAGAATTCGAGTCTAATTACGAGGTCCGGTTGCGAAAAAGTCACAAGTTATAGGCTTCGGAATGTAGCACACAAACTGAGTCCAATATGAGACGTTGACGCACGGATGGAGCTAACTTGTTTCGACTGTTCCGAATCTTGTTCCAACACTTCAAATGTGCTGTAACAATAGTAATAGAAGAATTCGAGTTTAATTACGAGGTCCGGTTGCGAAAAAGTCACAAGTTATAGGCTTCAGAATGTAACACACAAACTGAGTCCAATTTGAGACGTTGACGCACGGATGGAGCTAACTTGTTTCGACTGTCCCGAATCTTATTCCAACACTTCAAATGTGTTGAAACAATAGTAATGGAAGAATTTGAGTCTAATTACGAGGTTCGGTTGCGAAAAAGTCACAAGTTATAGGCTTTGGAATGTAACAGACAAACTGAGTCCAATTTGAGACGTTGACGCACGGATGGAGCTAACTTGTTTCGCCTATCGCGAATCTTGTTCCAATACTTCAAATGTGTTGAAACAATAATAATGGAAGAGTTTGAGTCCAATTACGAGGTCCGATTGCGAAAAAGTCACCAGTTATAGGCTTCGGAATGTAACACACAAACTGAGTCCAATTTGAGACGTTGACGCACGGATGGAGCTAACTTGTTTCGCCTAACCCGAATCTTGTTCCAATACTTCAAATGTGTTGAAACAATAATAATGGAAGAGTTTGAGTTCAATTACGAGGTCCGATTGCGAAAAAGTCACAAGTTATAGGCTTCGGAATGTAACACACAAACTGAGTCCAATTTGAGACGTTGACACACGGATGGAGCTAACTTGTTTTGACTGTCACGAATCTTGTTTCAACACTTCAAATGTGTTGCAACAATAGTAATGGAAGAGTTTGAGTCCAATTACGAGGTCCGGTTGCGAAAAAGTCACAAGTTATAGGCTTCGGAATGTAACACACAAACTGAATCCAATTTGAGACGTTGACGCACGGATGGAGCTAACTTGTTTCGCCTATCCCGAATCTTGTGCCAATACTTCAAATGTGTTGAAACAATAATAATGGAAGAGTTTGAGTTCAATTACGAGGTCCGATTGCGAAAAAGTCACAAGTTATAGGCTTCGGAATGTAACACACAAACTGAGTCCAATTTGAGACGTTGAAGCACGGATGGAGCTAACTTGTTTCGACAGTCATAAATCTTGTTCAAACACTTCAAATTTGTTGAAACAATTGTAATGGAAGAATTCGAGTCTAATTACGAGGTCCGGTTGCGAAAAAGTCACAAGTTATAGGCTTCGGAATGTAACACACAAACTGAGTCCAATTTGAGATGTTGACGCACGGAAGGAGCTAACTTGTTTTGACAGTCATAAATCTTGTTCCAACACTTCAAATTTGTTGAAACAATTGTAATGGAAGAATTCGAGTCTAATTACGAGGTCCGGTTGCGAAAAAGTCACAAGTTATAGGCTTCGGAATGTAGCACACAAACTGAGTCCAATATGAGACGTTGACGCACGGATGGAGCTAACTTGTTTTGACAGCCATAAATCTTGTTCCGACACTTCAAATGTGTTGAAACAATTGTAATGGAAGAATTCGAGTCTAATTATGAGGTTCGGTTGCGAAAAAGTCACAAGTTATAGGCTTTGGAATGTAACAGACAAACTGAGTCCAATTTGAGACGTTGATGCACGGATGGGGCTAACTTGTTTCGCCTAACCCGAATCTTGTTCCAATACTTCAAATGTGTTGAAACAATAATAATGGAAGAGTTTGAGTTCAATTACGAGGTCCGATTGCGAAAAAGTCACAAGTTATAGGCTTCGGAATGTAACACACAAACTGAGTCCAATTTGAGACGTTGCCACACGGATGGAGCTAACTTGTTTTGACTGTCACGAATCTTGTTTCAACACTATAAAATGTGTTGCAACAATAGTAATGGAAGAGTTTGAGTCCAATTACGAGGTCCGGTTGCGAAAAAGTCACAAGTTATAGGCTTCGGAATGTAACACACAAACTGAGTCCAATTTGAGACGTTGACACACGGATGGAGCTAACTTGTTTTGACTGTCACGAATCTTGTTTCAACACTTCAAATGTGTTGCAACAATAGTAATGGAAGAGTTTGAGTCCAATTACGAGGTCCGGTTGCGAAAAAGTCACAAGTTATAGGCTTCGGAATGTAACACACAAACTGAGTCCAATTTGAGACGTTGAAGCACGGATGGAGCTAACTTGTTTCGACAGTCATAAATCTTGTTCAAACACTTGAAATTTGTTGAAACAATTGTAATGGAAGAATTCGAGTCTAATTACGAGGTCCGGTTGCGAAAAAGTCACAAGTTATAGGCTTCGGAATGTAACACACAAACTGAGTCCAATTTGAGATGTTGACGCACGGAAGGAGCTAACTTGTTTTGACAGTCATAAATCTTGTTCCAACACTTCAAATTTGTTGAAACAATTGTAATGGAAGAATTCGAGTCTAATTACGAGGTCCGGTTGCGAAAAAGTCACAAGTTATAGGCTTCGGAATGTAGCACACAAACTGAGTCCAATATGAGACGTTGACGCACGGATGGAGCTAACTTGTTTTGACAGCCATAAATCTTGTTCCGACACTTCAAATTTGTTGAAACAATTGTAATGGAAGAATTCGAGTCTAATTATGAGGTTCGGTTGCGAAAAAGTCACAAGTTATAGGCTTTGGAATGTAACAGACAAACTGAGTCCAATTTGAGACGTTGATGCACGGATGGGGCTAACTTGTTTCGCCTAACCCGAATCTTGTTCCAATACTTCAAATGTGTTGAAACAATAATAATGGAAGAGTTTGAGTTCAATTACGAGGTCCGATTGCGAAAAAGTCACAAGTTATAGGCTTCGGAATGTAACACACAAACTGAGTCCAATTTGAGACGTTGCCACACGGATGGAGCTAACTTGTTTTGACTGTCACGAATCTTGTTTCAACACTAAAAAATGTGTTGCAACAATAGTAATGGAAGAGTTTGAGTCCAATTACGAGGTCCGGTTGCGAAAAAGTCACAAGTTATAGGCTTCGGAATGTAACACACAAACTGAGTCCAATTTGAGACGTTGACACACGGATGGAGCTAACTTGTTTTGACTGTCACGAATCTTGTTTCAACACTTCAAATGTGTTGCAACAATAGTAATGGAAGAGTTTGAGTCCAATTACGAGGTCCGGTTGCGAAAAAGTCACAAGTTATAGGCTTCGGAATGTAACACACAAACTGAGTCCAATTTGAGACGTTGACACACGGATGGAGCTAACTTGTTTCGACAGTCATAAATCTTGTTCAAACACTTCAAATTTGTTGAAACAATTGTAATGGAAGAATTCGAGTCTAATTACGAGGTCCGGTTGCGAAAAAGTCACAAGTTATAGGCTTCGGAATGTAACACACAAACTGAGTCCAATTTGAGATGTTGACGCACGGAAGGAGCTAACTTGTTTTGACAGTCATAAATCTTGTTCCAACACTTCAAATTTGTTGAAACAATTGTAATGGAAGAATTCGAGTCTAATTACGAGGTCCGGTTGCGAAAAAGTCACAAGTTATAGGCTTCGGAATGTAGCACACAAACTGAGTCCAATATGAGACGTTGACGCACGGATGGAGCTAACTTGTTTTGACAGCCATAAATCTTGTTCCGACACTTCAAATTTGTTGAAACAATTGTAATGGAAGAATTCGAGTCTAATTATGAGGTTCGGTTGCGAAAAAGTCACAAGTTATAGGCTTTGGAATGTAACAGACAAACTGAGTCCAATTTGAGACGTTGATGCACGGATGGGGCTAACTTGTTTCGCCTAACCCGAATCTTGTTCCAATACTTCAAATGTGTTGAAACAATAATAATGGAAGAGTTTGAGTTCAATTACGAGGTCCGATTGCGAAAAAGTCACAAGTTATAGGCTTCGGAATGTAACACACAAACTGAGTCCAATTTGAGACGTTGCCACACGGATGGAGCTAACTTGTTTTGACTGTCACGAATCTTGTTTCAACACTAAAAAATGTGTTGCAACAATAGTAATGGAAGAGTTTGAGTCCAATTACGAGGTCCGGTTGCGAAAAAGTCACAAGTTATAGGCTTCGGAATGTAACACACAAACTGAGTCCAATTTGAGACGTTGACACACGGATGGAGCTAACTTGTTTTGACTGTCACGAATCTTGTTTCAACACTTCAAATGTGTTGCAACAATAGTAATGGAAGAGTTTGAGTCCAATTACGAGGTCCGGTTGCGAAAAAGTCACAAGTTATAGGCTTCGGAATGTAACACACAAACTGAATCCAATTTGAGACGTTGACGCACGGATGGAGCTAACTTGTTTCGCCTATCCCGAATCTTGTTCCAATACTTCAAATGTGTTGAAAAAATAATAATGGAAGAGTTTGAGTTCAATTACGAGGTCCGATTGCGAAAAAGTCACAAGTTATAGGCTTCGGAATGTAACACACAAACTGAGTCCAATTTGAGACGTTGAAGCACGGATGGAGCTAACTTGTTTCGACAGTCATAAATCTTGTTCAAACACTTCAAATTTGTTGAAACAATTGTAATGGAAGAATTCGAGTCTAATTACGAGGTCCGGTTGCGAAAAAGTCACAAGTTATAGGCTTCGGAATGTAACACACAAACTGAGTCCAATTTGAGATGTTGACGCACGGAAGGAGCTAACTTGTTTTGACAGTCATAAATCTTGTTCCAACACTTCAAATTTGTTGAAACAATTGTAATGGAAGAATTCGAGTCTAATTACGAGGTCCGGTTGCGAAAAAGTCACAAGTTATAGGCTTCGGAATGTAGCACACTAACTGAGTCCAATATGAGACGTTGACGCACGGAAGGAGCTAACTTGTTTCGACTGTCCCGAATCTTGTTCCAACACTTCAAATGTGCTGTAACAATAGTAATAGAAGAATTCGAGTTTAATTACGAGGTCCGGTTGCGAAAAAGTCACAAGTTATAGGCTTCAGAATGTAACACACAAACTGAGTCCAATTTGAGACGTTGACGCACGGATGGAGCTAACTTGTTTCGACTGTCCCGAATCTTATTCCAACACTTCAAATGTGTTGAAACAATAGTAATGGAAGAATTTGAGTCTAATTACGAGGTTCGGTTGCGAAAAAGTCACAAGTTATAGGCTTTGGAATGTAACAGACAAACTGAGTCCAATTTGAGACGTTGACGCACGGATGGAGCTAACTTTTTTCGCCTATCGCGAATCTTGTTCCAATACTTCAAATGTGTTGAAACAATAGTAATGGAAGAGTTTGAGTCCAATTACGAGGTCCGATTGCGAAAAAGTCACCAGTTATAGGCTTCGGAATGTAACACACAAACTGAGTCCAATTTGAGACGTTGACGCACGGATGGAGCTAACTTGTTTTGACTGCTACGAATCTTGTTTCAACACTTCAAATGTGTTGCAACAATAGTAATGGAAGAGTTTGAGTCCAATTACGAGGTCCGGTTGCGAAAAAGTCACAAGTTATAGGCTTCGGAATGTAACACACAAACTGAATCCAATTTGAGACGTTGACGCACGGATGGAGCTAACTTGTTTCGCCTATCCCGAATCTTGTTCCAATACTTCAAATGTGTTGAAACAATAATAATGGAAGAGTTTGAGTTCAATTACGAGGTCCGATTGCGAAAAAGTCACAAGTTATAGGCTTCGGAATGTAACACACAAACTGAGTCCAATTTGAGACGTTGATGCACGGATGGGGCTAACTTGTTTCGCCTAACCCGAATCTTGTTCCAATACTTCAAATGTGTTGAAACAATAATAATGGAAGAGTTTGAGTTCAATTACGAGGTCCGATTGCGAAAAAGTCACAAGTTATAGGCTTCGGAATGTAACACACAAACTGAGTCCAATTTGAGACGTTGCCACACGGATGGAGCTAACTTGTTTTGACTGTCACGAATCTTGTTTCAACACTTCAAATGTGTTGCAACAATAGTAATGGAAGAGTTTGAGTCCAATTACGAGGTCCGGTTGCGAAAAAGTCACAAGTTATAGGCTTCGGAATGTAACACACAAACTGAGTCCAATTTGAGACGTTGATGCACGGAAGGAGCTAACTTGTTTCGACAGTCATAAATCTTGTTCAAACACTTCAAATTTGTTGAAACAATAGTAATGGAAGAATTCAAGTCTAATTACGAGGTTCGGTTGCGAAAAAGTCACAAGTTATAGGCTTCGGAATGTAACATACAAACTGAGTCCAATTTGAGACGTTGTCGCACGGATGGAGCTAACTTGTTTCTCCTATCCCGAATCTTGTTCCAATACTTCAAATGTGTTGAAACAATAATAATGTAAGAGTTTGAGTCGAATTACGAGGTCCGATTGTGAAAAAGTCACAAGTAGGCTTCGGAATGTAACATACAAACTGAGTCTAATTTGAGACGTTTACGCACGGATGGAGCTAACTTGTTTCGACTGTCCCGAATCTTGTTCCAACACTTCAAATGTGTCGAAACAATAGTAATGGAAGAATTCGAGTATAATTACAAGGTTCGGTTGCGAAAAAGTCACAAGTTATAGGCTTCGGAATGTAACACACAAACTGAGTCCAATTTGAGACGTTGACGCACGGATGGAGCTAACTTGTTTCGCCTATCCCGAATCTTGTTCCAATACTTCAAATGTGTTGAAACAATTATAATGGAAGAGTTTGAGTCCAATTACGAGGCCCGGTTGCGAAAAAGTCACAAGTTATAGGCTTCGGAATGTGACACACAAACTGAGTCCAATTTGAGACGTTGACGCACGGATGGAGCTAACTTGTTTTGACTGTCACGAATCTTGTTTCAACACTTCAAATGTGTTGCAACAATAGTAATGGAAGAGTTTGAGTCCAATTACGAGGTCCGATTGCGAAAAAGTCACAAGTTATAGGCTTCAGAATGTAGCACACAAACTGAGTCCAATTTGAGACGTTGACGCACGGATGGAGCTAACTTGTTTCTCCTATCCCGCATCTTGTTCCAATACTTCAAATGTGTTGAAACAATAATAATGGAAGAGTTTGAGTCCAATTACGAGGTCCGATTGCGAAAAAGTCACAAGTTATAGGCTTCGGAATGTAACACACAAACTGAGTCCAATTTGAGACGTTGACGCACGGATGGAGCTAACTTGTTTCGCCTATCCCGAATCTTGTTCCAATACTTCAAATGTGTTGAAACAATAATAATGGAAGAGTTTGAGTCCAATTACGAGGCCTGGTTGCGAAAAAGTCACAAGTTATAGGCTTCGGAATGTGACACACAAACTGAGTCCAATTTGAGACGTTGACGCACGGATGGAGCTAACTTGTTTTGACTGTCACGAATCTTGTTTCAACACTTCAAATGTGTTGCAACAATAGTAATGGAAGAGTTTGAGTCCAATTACGAGGTCCGGTTGCGAAAAAGTCACAAGTTATAGGCTTCGGAATGTAACACACAAACTGAATCCAATTTGAGACGTTGACGCACGGATGGAGCTAACTTGTTTCGCCTATCCCGAATCTTGTTCCAACACTTCAAATGTGTTGAAACAATAATAATGGAAGAGTTTGAGTTCAATTACGAGGTCCGATTACGAAAAAGTCACAAGTTATAGGCTTCGGAATGTAACACACAAACTGAGTCCAATTTGAGACGTTGACGCACGGATGGAGATAACTTTTTTCTCCTATCCCGCATCTTGTTCCAATACTTGAAATGTGTTGAAACAATAATAATGGAAGAGTTTGAGTCCAATTACGAGGTCCGATTGCGAAAAAGTCACAAGTTATAGGCTTCGGAAAGTAACACACAAACTGAGTCCAATTTGAGACGTTGACGCACGGATGGAGCTAACTTGTTTCGACAGTCATAAATCTTGTTCAAACACTTCAAATTTGTTGAAGCAATAGTAATGGAAGAATTCAAGTCTAATTACGAGGTTCGGTTGCGAAAAAGTCACAAGTTATAGGCTTCGGAATGTAACATACAAACTGAGTCCAATTTGAGACGTTGTCGCACGGATGGAGCTAACTTGTTTCTCCTATCCCGAATCTTGTTCCAATACTTCAAATGTGTTGAAACAATAATAATGTAAGAGTTTGAGTCGAATTACAAGGTCCGATTGTGAAAAAGTCACAAGTAGGCTTCGGAATGTAACATACAAACTGAGTCTAATTTGAGACGTTTACGCACGGATGGAGCTAACTTGTTTCGACTGTCCCGAATCTTGTTCCAACACTTCAAATGTGTCGAAACAATAGTAATGGAAGAATTCGAGTATAATTAGAAGGTTCGGTTGCGAAAAAGTCACAAGTTATAGGCTTCGGAATGTAACACACAAACTGAGTCCAATTTGAGACGTTGACGCACGGATGGAGCTAACTTGTTTCGCCTATCCCGAATCTTGTTCCAATACTTCAAATGTGTTGAAACAATTATAATGGAAGAGTTTGAGTCCAATTACGAGGCCCGGTTGCGAAAAAGTCACAAGTTATAGGCTTCGGAATGTGACACACAAACTGAGTCCAATTTGAGACGTTGACGCACGGATGGAGCTAACTTGTTTTGACTGTCACGAATCTTGTTTCAACACTTCAAATGTGTTGCAACAATAGTAATGGAAGAGTTTGAGTCCAATTACGAGGTCCGGTTGCGAAAAAGTCACAAGTTATAGGCTTCGGAATGTAACACACAAACTGAATCCAATTTGAGACGTTGACGCACGGATGGAGCTAACTTGTTTCGCCTATCCCGAATCTTATTCCAATACTTCAAATGTGTTGAAACAATAATAATGGAAGAGTTTGAGTTCAATTACGAGGTCCGATTGCGAAAAAGTCACAAGTTATAGGCTTCAGAATGTAGCACACAAACTGAGTCCAATTTGAGACGTTGACGCACGGATGGAGCTAACTTGTTTCTCCTATCCCGCATCTTGTTCCAATACTTCAAATGTGTTGAAACAATAATAATGGAAGAGTTTGAGTCCAATTACGAGGTCCGATTGCGAAAAAGTCACAAGTTATAGGCTTCGGAATGTAACACACAAACTGAGTCCAATTTGAGACGTTGACGCACGGATGGAGCTAACTTGTTTCGCCTATCCCGAATCTTGTTCCAATACTTCAAATGTGTTGAAACAATAATAATGGAAGAGTTTGAGTCCAATTACGAGGCCTGGTTGCGAAAAAGTCACAAGTTATAGGCTTCGGAATGTGACACACAAACTGAGTCCAATTTGAGACGTTGACGCACGGATGGAGCTAACTTGTTTTGACTGTCACGAATCTTGTTTCAACACTTCAAATGTGTTGCAACAATAGTAATGGAAGAGTTTGAGTCCAATTACGAGCTCCGGTTGCGAAAAAGTCACAAGTTATAGGCTTCGGAATGTAACACACAAACTGAATCCAATTTGAGACGTTGACGCACGGATGGAGCTAACTTGTTTCGCCTATCCCGAATCTTGTTCCAACACTTCAAATGTGTTGAAACAATAATAATGGAAGAGTTTGAGTTCAATTACGAGGTCCGATTGCGAAAAAGTCACAAGTTATAGGCTTCGGAATGTAACACACAAACTGAGTCCAATTTGAGACGTTGACGCACGGATGGAGATAACTTTTTTCTCCTATCCCGCATCTTGTTCCAATACTTCAAATGTGTTGAAACAATAATAATGGAAGAGTTTGAGTCCAATTACGAGGTCCGATTGCGAAAAAGTCACAAGTTATAGGCTTCGGAATGTAACACACAAACTGAGTCCAATTTGAGACGTTGACGCACGGATGGAGCTAACTTGTTTCGACAGTCATAAATCTTGTTCAAACACTTCAAATTTGTTGAAGCAATAGTAATGGAAGAATTCAAGTCTAATTACGAGGTTCGGTTGCGAAAAAGTCACAAGTTATTGGCTTCGGAATGTAACATACAAACTGAGTCCAATTTGAGACGTTGTCGCACGGATGGAGCTAACTTGTTTCTCCTATCCCGAATCTTGTTCCAATACTTCAAATGTGTTGAAACAATAATAATGTAAGAGTTTGAGTCGAATTACGAGGTCCGATTGTGAAAAAGTCACAAGTAGGCTTCGGAATGTAACATACAAACTGAGTCTAATTTGAGACAATTACGCACGGATGGAGCTAACTTGTTTCGACTGTCCCGAATCTTGTTCCAACACTTCAAATGTGTCGAAACAATAGTAATGGAAGAATTCGAGTATAATTACAAGGTTCGGTTGCGAAAAAGTCACAAGTTATAGGCTTCGGAATGTAACACACAAACTGAGTCCAATTTGAGACGTTGACGCACGGATGGAGCTAACTTGTTTCGCCTATCCCGAATCTTGTTCCAATACTTCAAATGTGTTGAAACAATTATAATGGAAGAGTTTGAGTCCAATTACGAGGCCCGGTTGCGAAAAAGTCACAAGTTATAGGCTTCGGAATGTGACACACAAACTGAGTCCAATTTGAGACGTTGACGCACGGATGGAGCTAACTTGTTTTGACTGTCACGAATCTTGTTTCAACACTTCAAATGTGTTGCAACAATAGTAATGGAAGAGTTTGAGTCCAATTACGAGGTCCGGTTGCGAAAAAGTCACAAGTTATAGGCTTCGGAATGTAACACACAAACTGAATCCAATTTGAGACGTTGACGCACGGATGGAGCTAACTTGTTTCGACTGTCCCGAATCTTGTTCCAACACTTTAAATGTGCTGTAACAATAGTAATGGAAGAATTCGAGTTTAATTACGAGGTCCGGTTGCGAAAAAGTCACAAGTTATAGGCTTCAGAATGTAACACACAAACTGAGTCCAATTTGAGACGTTGGCGCACGGACGGAGCTAACTTGTTTCGACTGTCCCGAATCTTATTCCAACACTTCAAATGTGTTGAAACAATAGTAATGGAAGAATTTGAGTCTAATTACGAGGTTCGGTTGCGAAAAAGTCACAAGTTATAGGCTTCGGAATGTAACATACAAACTGAGTCCAATTTGAGACGTTGACGCACGGATGGAGCTAACTTGTTTCGCCTATCGCGAATCTTGTTCCAATACTTCAAATGGGTTGAAACAATAATAATGGAAGAGTTTGAGTCCAATTACGAGGTCCGATTGCGAAAAAGTCACAAGTTATAGGCTTCGGAATGTAACACACAAACTGAGTCCAATTTGAGACGTTGACGCACGGATGGAGCTAACTTGTTTCGACAGTCATAAATCTTGTTCAAACACTTCAAATTTGTTGAAACAATTGTAATGGAAGAATTCGAGTCTAATTACGAGGTCCGGTTGCGAAAAAGTCACAAGTTATAAGAATCGGAATGTAACACACAAACTGAGTCCAATTTGAGACGTTGACGCACGGAAGGAGCTAACTTGTTTTGACAGTCATAAATCTTGTTCAAACACTTCAAATTTGTTGAAACAATAGTAATGGAAGAATTCGAGTCTAATTACGAGGTTCGGTTGCGAAAAAGTCACAAGTTATAGGCTTCGGAATGTAACATACAAACTGAGTCCAATTTGAGACGTTGACGCACGGATGGAGCTAACTTGTTTCGACAGTGATAAATCTTGTTCCAACACTTCAATTGTGTTGAAACAATTGTAATGGAAGAATTCGAGTCTAATTACGAGGTCCGGTTGCGAAAAAGTCACAAGTTATAGGCTTCGGAATGTAACACACAAACTGAGTCTAATTTGAGACGTTTACGCACGGATCGAGCTAACTTGTTTCGACTGTCCCGGATCTTGTTCCAACACTTCAAATGTGTCGAAACAATAGTAATGGAAGAATTCGAGTCTAATTACAAGGTTCGGTTGCGAAAAAGTCACAAGTTATAGGCTTCGGAATGTAACACACAAACTGAGTCCAATTTGAGACGTTGACGCACGGATGGAGCTAACTTGTTTCGCCTATCACGAATCTTGTTCCAATACTTCAAATGTGTTGAAACAATAATAATGGAAGAGTTTGAGTCCAATTACGAGGCCCGGTTGCGAAAAAGTCACAAGTTATAGGCTTCGGAATGTGACACACAAACTGAGTCCAATTTGAGACGTTGACGCACGGATGGAGCTAACTTGTTTTGACTGTCACGAATCTTGTTTCAACACTTCAAATGTGTTGCAACAATAGTAATGGAAGAGTTTGAGTCCAATTACGAGGTCCGGTTGCGAAAAAGTCACAAGTTATAGGCTTCGGAATGTAACACACAAACTGAATCCAATTTGAGACGTTGACGCACGGATGGAGCTAACTTGTTTCGCCTATCCCGAATCTTGTTCCAACACTTCAAATGTGTTGAAACAATAATAATGGAAGAGTTTGAGTTCAATTACGAGGTCCGATTGCGAAAAAGTCACAAGTTATAGGCTTCGGAATGTAACACACAAACTGAGTCCAATTTGAGAAGTTGACGCACGGATGGAGATAACTTTTTTCTCCTATCCCGCATCTTGTTCCAATACTTCAAATGTGTTGAAACAATAATAATGGAAGAGTTTGAGTCCAATTACGAGGTCCGATTGCGAAAAAGTCACAAGTTATAGGCTTCGGAATGTAACACACAAACTGAGTCCAATTTGAGACGTTGACGCACGGATGGAGCTAACTTGTTTCGACAGTCATAAATCTTGTTCAAACACTTCAAATTTGTTGAAGCAATAGTAATGGAAGAATTCAAGTCTAATTACGAGGTTCGGTTGCGAAAAAGTCACAAGTTATAGGCTTCGGAATGTAACATACAAACTGAGTCCAATTTGAGACGTTGTCGCACGGATGGAGCTAACTTGTTTCTCCTATCCCGAATCTTGTTCCAATACTTCAAATGTGTTGAAACAATAATAATGTAAGAGTTTGAGTCGAATTACGAGGTCCGATTGTGAAAAAGTCACAAGTAGGCTTCGGAATGTAACATACAAACTGAGTCTAATTTGAGACAATTACGCACGGATGGAGCTAACTTGTTTCGACTGTCCCGAATCTTGTTCCAACACTTCAAATGTGTCGAAACAATAGTAATGGAAGAATTCGAGTATAATTACAAGGTTCGGTTGCGAAAAAGTCACAAGTTATAGGCTTCGGAATGTAACACACAAACTGAGTCCAATTTGAGACGTTGACGCACGGATGGAGCTAACTTGTTTCGCCTATCCCGAATCTTGTTCCAATACTTCAAATGTGTTGAAACAATTATAATGGAAGAGTTTGAGTCCAATTACGAGGCCCGGTTGCGAAAAAGTCACAAGTTATAGGCTTCGGAATGTGACACACAAACTGAGTCCAATTTGAGACGTTGACGCACGGATGGAGCTAACTTGTTTTGACTGTCACGAATCTTGTTTCAACACTTCAAATGTGTTGCAACAATAGTAATGGAAGAGTTTGAGTCCAATTACGAGGTCCGGTTGCGAAAAAGTCACAAGTTATAGGCTTCGGAATGTAACACACAAACTGAATCCAATTTGAGACGTTGACGCACGGATGGAGCTAACTTGTTTCGACTGTCCCGAATCTTGTTCCAACACTTTAAATGTGCTGTAACAATAGTAATGGAAGAATTCGAGTTTAATTACGAGGTCCGGTTGCGAAAAAGTCACAAGTTATAGGCTTCAGAATGTAACACACAAACTGAGTCCAATTTGAGACGTTGGCGCACGGACGGAGCTAACTTGTTTCGACTGTCCCGAATCTTATTCCAACACTTCAAATGTGTTGAAACAATAGTAATGGAAGAATTTGAGTCTAATTACGAGGTTCGGTTGCGAAAAAGTCACAAGTTATAGGCTTCGGAATGTAACATACAAACTGAGTCCAATTTGAGACGTTGACGCACGGATGGAGCTAACTTGTTTCGCCTATCGCGAATCTTGTTCCAATACTTCAAATGGGTTGAAACAATAATAATGGAAGAGTTTGAGTCCAATTACGAGGTTCGATTGCGAAAAAGTCACAAGTTATAGGCTTCGGAATGTAACACACAAACTGAGTCCAATTTGAGACGTTGACGCACGGATGGAGCTAACTTGTTTCGACAGTCATAAATCTTGTTCAAACACTTCAAATTTGTTGAAACAATTGTAATGGAAGAATTCGAGTCTAATTACGAGGTCCGGTTGCGAAAAAGTCACAAGTTATAAGAATCGGAATGTAACACACAAACTGAGTCCAATTTGAGACGTTGACGCACGGAAGGAGCTAACTTGTTTTGACAGTCATAAATCTTGTTCAAACACTTCAAATTTGTTGAAACAATAGTAATGGAAGAATTCGAGTCTAATTACGAGGTTCGGTTGCGAAAAAGTCACAAGTTATAGGCTTCGGAATGTAACATACAAACTGAGTCCAATTTGAGACGTTGACGCACGGATGGAGCTAACTTGTTTCGACAGTGATAAATCTTGTTCCAACACTTCAATTGTGTTGAAACAATTGTAATGGAAGAATTCGAGTCTAATTACGAGGTCCGGTTGCGAAAAAGTCACAAGTTATAGGCTTCGGAATGTAACACACAAACTGAGTCTAATTTGAGACGTTTACGCACGGATCGAGCTAACTTGTTTCGACTGTCCCGGATCTTGTTCCAACACTTCAAATGTGTCGAAACAATAGTAATGGAAGAATTCGAGTCTAATTACAAGGTTCGGTTGCGAAAAAGTCACAAGTTATAGGCTTCGGAATGTAACACACAAACTGAGTCCAATTTGAGACGTTGACGCACGGATGGAGCTAACTTGTTTCGCCTATCACGAATCTTGTTCCAATACTTCAAATGTGTTGAAACAATAATAATGGAAGAGTTTGAGTCCAATTACGAGGCCCGGTTGCGAAAAAGTCACAAGTTATAGGCTTCGGAATGTGACACACAAACTGAGTCCAATTTGAGACGTTGACGCACGGATGGAGCTAACTTGTTTTGACTGTCACGAATCTTGTTTCAACACTTCAAATGTGTTGCAACAATAGTAATGGAAGAGTTTGAGTCCAATTACGAGGTCCGGTTGCGAAAAAGTCACAAGTTATAGGCTTCGGAATGTAACACACAAACTGAATCCAATTTGAGACGTTGACGCACGGATGGAGCTAACTTGTTTCGCCTATCCCGAATCTTGTTCCAATACTTCAAATGTGTTGAAACAATAATAATGGAAGAGTTTGAGTTCAATTACGAGGTCCGATTGCGAAAAAGTCACAAGTTATAGGCTTCGGGATGTAACACACAAACTGAGTCCAATTTGAGACGTTGACGCACGGATGGAGCTAACTTGTTTCTCCTATCCCGCATCTTGTTCCAATACTTCAAATGTGTTGAAACAATAATAATGGAAGAGTTTGAGTCCAATTACGAGGTCCGATTGCGAAAAAGTCACAAGTTATAGGCTTCGGAATGTAACACACAAACTGAGTCCAATTTGAGACGTTGACGCACGGATGGAGCTAACTTGTTTCGACAGTCATAAATCTTGTTCAAACACTTCAAATTTGTTGAAACAATTGTAATGGAAGAATTCGAGTCTAATTACGAGGTCCGGTTGCGAAAAAGTCACAAGTTATAGGCATCGGAATGTAACACACAAACTGAGTCCAATTTGAGACGTTGACGCACGGAAGGAGCTAACTTGTTTTGACAGTCATAAATCTTGGTCCAACACTTCAAATGTGTTGCAACAATAGTAATGGAAGAGTTTGAGTCCAATTACGAGGTCCGATTGCGAAAAAGTCACAAGTTATAGGCCTCGGAATGTAACACACAAACTGAGTCCAATTTGAGACGTTGACACACGGATGGAGCTAACTTGTTTTGACTGTCACGAATCTTGTTTCAACACTTCAAATGTGTTGCAACAATAGTAATGGAAGAGTTTGAGTCCAATTACGAGGTCCGGTTGCGAAAAAGTCACAAGTTATAGGCTTCGGAATGTAACACACAAACTGAGTCCAATTTGAGACGTTGATGCACGGAAGGAGCTAACTTGTTTTGACTGTCAGCAATCTTGTTTCAACACTTCAAATGTGTTGAAACAATAATAATGGAAGAGTTTGAGTCCAATTACGAGGTCCGGTTGCGAAAAAGTCACAAGTTATAGGCTTCGGAATGTAACACACAAACTGAGTCCAATTTGAGACATTGACGCACGGATGGAGCTAACTTGTTTCGCCTATCCCGAATCTTGTTCCAATACTTCAAATGTGTTGAAACAATAATAATGGAAGAGTTTGAGTCCAATTACGAGGTCCGGTTGCGAAAAAGTCACAAGTTATAGGCTTCGGAATGTAACACACAAACTGAGTCCAATTTGAGACGTTGACGCACGGATGGAGCTAACTTGTTTCGCCTAACTCGGATCTTGTTCCAATACTTCAAATGTGTTGAAACAATAATAATGGAAGAGTTTGAGTTAAATTACGAGGTCCGATTGCGAAAAAGTCACAAGTTATAGGCTTCGGAATGTAACACACAAACTGAGTCCAATTTGAGACGTTGACGCACGGATGGAGCTAACTTGTATCTCCTATCCCGAATCTTGTTCCAATACTTCAAATGTGTTGAAAGAATAATAATGGAAGAGTTTGAGTCCAATTACGAGGTCCGATTGGGAAAAAGTCACAAGTTATAGGCTTCGGAATGTAACACACAAACTGAGTCCAATTTGAGACGTTGACGCACGGATGGAGCTAACTTGTTTCGACAGTCATAAATCTTATTCAAACACTTCAAATTTGTTGAAACAATTGTAATGGAAGAATTCGAGTCTAATTACGACGTCCGGTTGCGAAAAAGTCACAAGTTATAGGCTTCGGAATGTAACACAAACTGAGTCCAATTTGAGACGTTGACGCACGGATGGAGCTAACTTGTTTTGACTGTAACGAATCTTGTTTCAACACTTCAAATGTGTTGCAACAATAGTAATGGTAGAGTTTGAGTCCAATTACGAGGTTCGGTTGCGAAAAAGTCACAAGTTATAGGCTTCGGAATGTAACACACAAACTGAATCCAATTTTAGACGTTGACGCACGGATAGAGCTAACTTGTTTCGCCTAACCCGAATCTTGTTCCAATACTTCAAATGTGTTGAAACAATAATAATGGAAGAGTTTGAGTTAAATTACGAGGTCCGATTGCGAAAAAGTCACAAGTTATAGGCTTCGGAATGTAACACACAAACTGAGTCCAATTTGAGACGTTGACGCACGGATGGAGCTAACTTGTTTCTCCTATCCCGAATCTTGTTTCAATACTTCAAATGTGTTGAAACAATAATAATGGAAGAGTTTGAGTTAAATTACGAGGTCCGATTGCGAAAAAGTCACAAGTTATAGGCTTCGGAATGTAACACACAAACTGAGTCCAATTTGAGACGTTGACGCACGGATGGAGCTAACTTGTATCTCCTATCCCGAATCTTGTTCCAATACTTCAAATGTGTTGAAAGAATAATAATGGAAGAGTTTGAGTCCAATTACGAGGTCCGATTGCGAAAAAGTCACAAGTTATAGGCTTCGGAATGTAACACACAAACTGAATCCAATTTGAGACGTTGACGCACGGATGGAGCTAACTTGTTTCGCCTAACTCGGATCTTGTTCCAATACTTCAAATGTGTTGAAACAATAATAATGGAAGAGTTTGAGTTAAATTACGAGGTCCGATTGCGAAAAAGTCACAAGTTATAGGCTTCGGAATGTAACACACAAACTGAGTCCAATTTGAGACGTTGACGCACGGATGGAGCTAACTTGTATCTCCTATCCCGAATCTTGTTCCAATACTTCAAATGTGTTGAAAGAATAATAATGGAAGAGTTTGAGTCCAATTACGAGGTCCGATTGGGAAAAAGTCACAAGTTATAGGCTTCGGAATGTAACACACAAACTGAGTCCAATTTGAGACGTTGACGCACGGATGGAGCTAACTTGTTTCGACAGTCATAAATCTTATTCAAACACTTCAAATTTGTTGAAACAATTGTAATGGAAGAATTCGAGTCTAATTACGACGTCCGGTTGCGAAAAAGTCACAAGTTATAGGCTTCGGAATGTAACACAAACTGAGTCCAATTTGAGACGTTGACGCACGGATGGAGCTAACTTGTTTTGACTGTAACGAATCTTGTTTCAACACTTCAAATGTGTTGCAACAATAGTAATGGTAGAGTTTGAGTCCAATTACGAGGTTCGGTTGCGAAAAAGTCACAAGTTATAGGCTTCGGAATGTAACACACAAACTGAATCCAATTTGAGACGTTGACGCACGGATGGAGCTAACTTGTTTCGCCTAACCCGAATCTTGTTCCAATACTTCAAATGTGTTGAAACAATAATAATGGAAGAGTTTGAGTTCAATTACGAGGTCCGATTGCGAAAAAGTCACAAGTTATAGGCTTCGGAATGTAACACACAAACTGAGTCCAATTTGAGACGTTGACGCACGGACGGAGCTAACTTGTTTCTCCTATCCCGAATCTTGTTCCAATACTTCAAATGTGTTGAAACAATAATAATGGAAGAGTTTGAGTTCAATTACGAGGTCCGATTGCGAAAATGTCACAAGTTATAGGCTTCGGAATGTAACACACAAACTGAGTCCAATTTGAGACGTTGACGCACGGATGGAGCTAACTTGTTTCTCCTATCCCGAATCTTGTTCCAATACTTCAAATGTGTTGCAACAATAGTAATGGAAGAGTTTGAGTCCAATTACGAGGTCCGGTTGCGAAAAAGTCACAAGTTATAGGCTTCGGAATGTAACACACAAACTGAATCCAATTTGAGACGTTGACGCACGGATGGAGCTAACTTGTTTCGACAGTCATAAATCTTGTTCAAACACTTCAAATTTGTTGAAACAATAGTAATGGAAGAATTCGAGTCTAATTACGAGGTTCGGTTGCGAAAAAGTCACAAGTTATAGGCTTCGGAATGTAACATACAAACTGAGTCCAATTTGAGACGTTGACGCACGGATGGAGCTAACTTGTTTCGACAGTGATAAATCTTGTTCCAACACTTCGATTGTGTTCAAACAATTGTAATGGAAGAATTCGAGTCTAATTACGAGGTCCGGTTGCGAAAAAGTCACAAGTTATAGGCTTCGGAATGTAACACACAAACTGAGTCTAATTTGAGACGTTCACGCACGGATGGAGCTAACTTGTTTCGACTGTCCCGAATCTTGTTCCAACAGTTCAAATGTGTTGAAACAATAGTAATGGAAGAATTCGAGTCTAATTACGAGGTTCGGTTGCGAAAAAGTCACAAGTTATAGGCTTCGGAATGTAACATACAAACTGAGTCCAATTTGAGACGTTGACGCACGGATGGAGCTAACTTGTTTCGACAGTGATAAATCTTGTTCCAACACTTCAATTGTGTTGAAACAATTGTAATGGAAGAATTCGAGTCTAATTACGAGGTCCAGTTGCGAAAAAGTCACAAGTTATAGGCTTCGGAATGTAACACACAAACTGAGTCCAATTTGAGACGTTGACGCACGGATGGGGCTAACTTGTTTCGCCTAACCCAAATCTTGTTCCAATACTTCAAATGTGTTGAAACAATAATAATGGAAGAGTTTGAGTTCAATTACGTGGTCCGATTGCGAAAAAGTCACAAGTTATAGGCTTCGGAATGTAACACACAAACTGAGTCCAATTTGAGACGTCGCACGGATGGAGCTAACTTGTTTCTCCTATCCCGAATCTTGTTCCAATACTTCAAATGTGTTGAAACAATAATAATGTAAGAGTTTGGGTCCAATTACGAGGTCCGATTGCGAAAAACTCACAAGTTATAGGCTTCGGAATGTAACACACAAACTGAGTCCAATTTGAGACGTTGACACACGGATGGAGCTAACTTGTTTTGACTGTCACGAATCTTGTTTCAACACTTCAAATGTGATGCAACAATAGTAATGGAAGAGTTTGAGTCCAATTACGAGGTCCGGTTGCGAAAAAGTCACAAGTTATAGGCTTCGGAATGTAACACACAAACTGAGTCCAATTTGAGACGTTGATGCACGGAAGGGGCTAACTTGTTTCGACAGTCATAAATCTTGTTCAAACACTTCAAATTTGTTGAAACAATAGTAATGGAAGAATTCGAGTCTAATTACGAGGTTCGGTTGCGAAAAAGTCACAAGTTATAGGCTTCGGAATGTAACATACAAACTGAGTCCAATTTGAGACGTTGACGCACGGATGGAGCTAACTTGTTTCGACAGTGATAAATCTTGTTCCAACACTTCAATTGTGTTGAAACAATTGTAATGGAAGAATTCGAGTCTAATTACGAGGTCCGGTTGCGAAAAAGTCACAAGTTATAGGCTTCGGAATGTAACACACAAACTGAGTCTAATTTTAGACGTTCACGCACGGATGGAGCTAACTTGTTTCGACTATCCCGAATCTTGTTCCAACACTTCAAATGCGTTGAAACAATAATAATGGAAGAGTTTGAGTCCAATTACGAGGTCCGATTGCGAAAATGTCACAAGTTATAGGCTTCGGAATGTAACACACAAACTGAGTCCAATTTGAGACGTTGACGCACGGATGGAGCTAACTTGTTTTGACTGCTACGAATCTTGTTTCACCACTTCAAATGTGTTGTAACAATAGTAATGGAAGAGTTTGAGTCCAATTACGAGGTCCGGTTGCGAAAAAGTCGCAAGTTATAGGCTTCGGAATGTAACACACAAACTGAATCCAATTTGAGACGTTGACGCACGGATGGAGCTAACTTGTTTCGCCTATCCCGAATCTTGTTCCAATACTTTAAATGTGTTGAAACAATAATAATGGAAGAGTTTGTGTTCAATTACGAGGTCCGATTGCGAAAAAGTTATAGGCTTCGGAATGTAACACACAAACTGAGTCCAATTTGAGACGTTGAAGCACGGATGGAGCTAACTTGTTTCGACAGTCATAAATCTTGTTCAAACACTTGAAATTTGTTGAAACAATCGTAATGGAAGAATTCGAGTCTAATTACGAGGTCCGGTTGCGAAAAAGTCACAAGTTATAGGCTTCGGAATGTAACACACAAACTGAGTCCAATTTTAGACGTTGACGCACGGAAGGAGCTAACTTGTTTGGACAGTCATAAATCTTGTTCCAACACTTCAAATTTGTTGAAACAATTGTAATGGAAGAATCTGAGTCTAATTACGAGGTCCGGTTGCGAAAAAGTCACAAGTTATAGGCTTCGGAATGTAGCACACAAACTGAGTCCAATATGAGACGTTGACGCACGGATGGAGCTAACTTGTTTCGACTGTCCCGAATATTGTTCAAACACTTCAAATGTGCTGTAACAATAGTAATAGAAGAATTCGAGTTTAATTACGAGGTCCGGTTGGGAAAAAGTCACAAGTTATAGGCTTCAGAATGTAACACACAAACTGAGTCCAATTTGGGACGTTGACGCACGGATGGAGCTAACTTGTTTCGCCTATCGCGAATCTTGTTCCAATACTTCAAATGTGTTGAAACAATAATAATGGAAGAGTTTGAGTCCAATTACGAGGTCCGATTGCGAAAAAGTCACCAGTTATAGGCTTCGGAATGTAACACACAAACTGAGTCCAATTTGAGACGTTGACGCACGGATGGAGCTAACTTGTTTTGACTGCTACGAATCTTGTTTCAACACTTCAAATGTGTTGCAACAATAGTAATGGAAGAGTTTGAGTCCAATTACGAGGTCCGATTGCGAAAAAGTCACAAGTTATAGGCTTCGGAATGTAACACACAAACTGAGTCCAATTTGAGACGTTGACACACGGATGGAGCTAAGTTGTTTTGACTGTCACGAATCTTGTTTCAACACTTCAAATGTGTTGCAACAATAGTAATGGAAGAGTTTGAGTCCAATTACGAGGTCCGGTTGCGAAAAAGTCACAAGTTATAGGCTTCGGAATGTAACACACAAACTGAATCCAATTTGAGACGTTGACGCACGGATGGAGCTAACTTGTATTGACAGTCATAAATCTTGTTCAAACACTTCAAATTTGTTGAAACAATAGTAATGGAAGAATTCGAGTCTAATTACGAGGTTCGGTTGCGAAAAAGTCACAAGTTATAGGCTTCGGAATGTAACATACAAACTGAGTCCAATTTGAGACGTTGACGCACGGATGGAGCTAACTTGTTTCGACAGTGATAAATCTTGTTCCAACACTTCAATTGTGTTGAAACAATTGTAATGGAAGAATTCGAGTCTAATTACGAGGTCCGGTTGCGAAAAAGTCACAAGTTATAGGCTTCGGAATGTAACACACAAACTGAGTCTAATTTGAGACGTTCACGCACGGATGGAGCTAACTTGTTTCGACTATCCCGAATCTTGTTCCAACACTTCAAATGCGTTGAAACAATAATAATGGAAGAGTTTGAGTCCAATTACGAGGTCCGATTGCGAAAAAGTCACAAGTTATAGGCTTCGGAATGTAACACACAAACTGAGTCCAATTTGAGACGTTGACGCACGGATGGAGCTAACTTGTTTTGACTGCTACAAATCTTGTTTCACCACTTCAAATGTGTTGCAACAATAGTAATGGAAGAGTTTGAGTCCAATTACGAGGTCCGGTTGCGAAAAAGTCACAAGTTATAGGCTTCGGAATGTAACACACAAACTGAATCCAATTTGAGACGTTGACGCACGGATGGAGCTAACTTGTTTCGCCTATCCCGAATCTTGTTCCAATACTTCAAATGTGTTGAAACAATAATAATGGAAGAGTTTGAGTTCAATTACGAGGTCCGATTGCGAAAAAGTTATAGGCTTCGGAATGTAACACACAAACTGAGTCCAATTTGAGACGTTGAAGCACGGATGGAGCTAACTTGTTTCGACAGTCATAAATCTTGTTCAAACACTTCAAATTTGTTGAAACAATTGTAATGGAAGAATTCGAGTCTAATTACGAGGTCCGGTTGCGAAAAAGTCACAAGTTATAGGCTTCGCAATGTAACACACAAACTGAGTCCAATTTGAGACGTTGACGCACGGAAGGAGCTAACTTGTTTGGACAGTCATAAATCTTGTTCCAACACTTCAAATTTGTTGAAACAATTGTAATGGAAGAATTCGAGTCTAATTACGAGGTCCGGTTGCGAAAAAGTCACAAGTTATAGGCTTCGGAATGTAACACACAAACTGAATCCAATTTGAGACGTTGATGCACGGAAGGAGCTAACTTGTTTCGACAGTCATAAATCTTGTTCAAACACTTCAAATTTGTTGAAACAATAGTAATGGAAGAATTCGAGTCTAATTACGAGGTTCGGTTGCGAAAAAGTCACAAGTTATAGGCTTCGGAATGTAACATACAAACTGAGTCCAATTTGAGACGTTGACGCACGGATGGAGCTAACTTGTTTCGACAGTGATAAATCTTGTTTCAACACTTCAATTGTGTTGAAACAATTGTAATGGAAGAATTCGAGTCTAATTACGAGGTCCGGTTGCGAAAAAGTCACAAGTTATAGGCTTCGGAATGTAACACACAAACTGAGTCCAATTTGAGACGTTGACGCACGGATGGGGCTAACTTGTTTCGCCTAACCCAAATCTTGTTCCAATACTTCAAATGTGTTGAAACAATAATAATGGAAGAGTTTGAGTTCAATTACGTGGTCCGATTGCGTAAAAGTCACAAGTTATAGGCTTCGGAATGTAACACACAAACTGAGTCCAATTTGAGACGTCGCACGGATGGAGCTAACTTGTTTCTCCTATCCCGAATCTTGTTCCAATACTTCAAATGTGTTGAAACAATAATAATGTAAGAGTTTGAGTCCAATTACGAGGTCCGATTGCGAAAAAGTCACAAGTTATAGGCTTCGGAATGTAACACACAAACTGAGTCCAATTTGAGACGTTGACACACGGATGGAGCTAACTTGTTTTGACTGTCACGAATCTTATTTCAACACTTCAAATGTGTTGCAACAATAGTAATGGAAGAGTTTGAGTCCAATTACGAGGTCCGATTGCGAAAAAGTCACGAGTTATAGGCTTCGGAATGTAACACACAAACTGAGTCCAATTTGAGACGTTGACACACGGATGGAGCTAAGTTGTTTTGACTGTCACGAATCTTGTTTCAACACTTCAAATGTGTTGCAACAATAGTAATGGAAGAGTTTGAGTCCAATTACGAGGTCCGGTTGCGAAAAAGTCACAAGTTATAGGCTTCGGAATGTAACACACAAACTGAATCCAATTTGAGACGTTGACGCACGGATGGAGCTAACTTGTTTCGCCTATCCCGAATCTTGTTCCAATACTTCAAATGTGTTGAAACAATAATAATGGAAGAGTTTGAGTTCAATTACGAGGTCCAATTGCGAAAAAGTCACAAGTTATAGGCTTCGGAATGTAACACACAAACTGAGTCCAATTTGAGACGTTGACACACGGATGGAGCTAACTTGTTTTGACTGTCACGAATCTTGTTTCAACACTTCAAATGTGTTGCAACAATAGTAATGGAAGAGTTTGAGTCCAATTACGAGGTCCGGTTGCGAAAAAGTCACAAGTTATAGGCTTCGGAATGTAACACACAAACTGAATCCAATTTGAGACGTTGATGCACGGAAGGAGCTAACTTGTTTCGACAGTCATAAATCTTGTTCAAACACTTCAAATTTATTGAAACAATAGTAATGGAAGAATTCGAGTCTAATTACGAGGTTCGGTTGCGAAAAAGTCACAAGTTATAGGCTTCGGAATGTAACATACAAACTGAGTCCAATTTGAGACGTTGACGCACGGATGGAGCTAACTTGTTTCGACAGTGATAAATCTTGTTCCAACACTTCAATTGTGTTGAAACAATTGTAATGGAAGAATTCGAGTCTAATTACAAGGTCCGGTTGCGAAAAAGTCACAAGTTATAGGCTTCGGAATGTAACACACAAACTGAATCCAATTTTAGACGTTGACGCACGGATGGGGCTAACTTGTTTCGCCTAACCCAAATCTTGTTCCAATACTTCAAATGTGTTGAAACAATAATAATGGAAGAGTTTGAGTTCTATTACGTGGTCCGATTGCGAAAAAGTCACAAGTTATAGGCTTCGGAATGTAACACACAAACTGAGTCCAATTTGAGACGTCGCAGGGATGGAGCTAACTTTTTTCTCCTATCCCGAATCTTGTTCCAATACTTCAAATGTGTTGAAACAATAATAATGTAAGAGTTTGAGTCCAATTACGAGGTCCGATTGCGAAAAAGTCACAAGTTATAGGCTTCGGAATGTAACACACAAACTGAGTCCAATTTGAGACGTTGACACACGGATGGAGCTAACTTGTTTTGACTGTCACGAATCTTATTTCAACACTTCAAATGTGTTGCAACAATAGTAATGGAAGAGTTTGAGTCCAATTACGAGGTCCGATTGCGAAAAAGTCACCAGTTATAGGCTTCGGAATGTAACACACAAACTGAGTCCAATTTGAGACGTTGACGCACGGATGGAGCTAACTTGTTTTGACTGCTACGAATCTTGTTTCAACACTTCAAATGTGTTGCAACAATAGTAATGGAAGAGTTTGAGTTCAATTACGAGGTCCGGTTGCGAAAAAGTCACAAGTTATAGGCTTCGGAATGTAACACACAAACTGAATCCAATTTGAGACGTTGACGCACGGATGGAGCTAACTTGTTTCGCCTATCCCGAATCTTGTTCCAATACTTCAAATGTGTTGAAACAATAATAATGGAAGAGTTTGAGTTCAATTACGAGGTCCGATTGCGAAAAAGTCACAAGTTATAGGCTTCGGAATGTAACACACAAACTGAGTCCAATTTGAGACGTTGACGCACGGATGGGGCTAACTTGTTTCGCCTAACCCGAATCTTGTTCCAATACTTCAAATGTGTTGAAACAATAATAATGGAAGAGTTTGAGTTCAATTACGAGGTCCGATTGCGAAAAAGTCACAAGTTATAGGCTTCGGAATGTAACACACAAACTGAGTCCAATTTGAGACGTTGTCGCACGGATGGAGCTAACTTGTTTCTCCTATCCCGAATCTTGTTCCAATACTTCAAATGTGTTGAAACAATAATAATGTAAGAGTTTGAGTCCAATTACGAGGTCCGATTGCGAAAAAGTCACAAGTTATAGGCTTCGGAATGTAACACACAAACTGAGTCCAATTTGAGACATTGACACACGGATGGAGCTAACTTGTTTTGACTGTCACGAATCTTGTTTCAACACTTCAAATGTGATGCAACAATAGTAATGGAAGAGTTTGAGTCCAATTACGAGGTCCGGTTGCGAAAAAGTCACAAGTTATAGGCTTCGGAATGTAACACACAAACTGAGTCCAATTTGAGACGTTGATACACGGAAGGGGCTAACTTGTTTCGACAGTCATAAATCTTGTTCAAACACTTCAAATTTGTTGAAACAATAGTAATGGAAGAATTCGAGTCTAATTACGAGGTTCGGTTGCGAAAAAGTCACAAGTTATAGGCTTCGGAATGTAACATACAAACTGAGTCCAATTTGAGACGTTGACGCACGGATGGAGCTAACTTGTTTCGACAGTGATAAATCTCGTTCCAACACTTCAATTGTGTTGAAACAATTGTAATGGAAGAATTCGAGTGTAATTACGAGGTCCGGTTGCTAAAAAGTCACAAGTTATAGGCTTCGGAATGTAACACACAAACTGAGTCTAATTTGAGACGTTCACGCACGGATGGAGCTAACTTGTTTCGACTGTCCCAAATCTTGTTCCAACACTTCAAATGCGTTGAAACAATAATAATGGAAGAGTTTGAGTACAATTACGAGGTCCGATTGCGAAAAAGTCACAAGTTATAGGCTTCGGAATGTAACACACAAACTGAGTCCAATTTGAGACGTTGACGCACGGATGGAGCTAACTTGTTTTGACTGCTACGAATCTTGTTTCACCACTTCAAATGTGTTGCAACAATAGTAATGGAAGAGTTTGAGTCCAATTACGAGGTCCGGTTGCGAAAAAGTCACAAGTTATAGGCTTCGGAATGTAACACACAAATTGAATCCAATTTGAGACGTTGACGCACGGATGGAGCTAACTTGTTTCGCCTATCCCGAATCTTGTTCCAATACTTCAAATGTGTTGAAACAATAATAATGGAAGAGTTTGAGTTCAATTACGAGGTCCGATTGCGAAAAAGTTATAGGCTTCGGAATGTAACACACAAACTGAGTCCAATTTGAGACGTTGAAGCACGGATGGAGCTAACTTGTTTCGACAGTCATAAATCTTGTTCAAACACTTCAAATTTGTTGAAACAATTGTAATGGAAGAATTCGAGTCTAATTACGAGGTCCGGTTGCGAAAAAGTCACAAGTTATAGGCTTCGCAATGTAACACACAAACTGAGTCCAATTTGAGACGTTGACGCACGGAAGGAGCTAACTTGTTTGGACAGTCATAAATCTTGTTCCAACACTTCAAATTTGTTGAAACAATTGTAATGGAAGAATTCGAGTCTAATTACGAGGTCCGGTTGCGAGAAAGTCACAAGTTATAGGCTTCGGAATGTAGCACACAAACTGAGTCCAATATGAGACGTTGACGCACCGATGGAGCTAACTTGTTTCGACTGTCCCGAATCTTGTTCCAACACTTCAAATGTGCTGTAACAATAGTAATAGAAGAATTCGAGTTTAATTACGAGGTCCGGTTGCGAAAAAGTCACAAGTTATAGGCTTCAGAATGTAACACACAAACTGAGTCCAATTTGGGACGTTCACGCACGGATGGAGCTAACTTGTTTCGCCTATCGCGAATCTTGTTCCAATACTTCAAATGTGTTGAAACAATAATAATGGAAGAGTTTGAGTCCAATTACGAGGTCCGATTGCGAAAAAGTCACCAGTTATAGGCTTCGGAATGTAACACACAAACTGAGTCCAATTTGAGACGTTGACGCACGGATGGAGCTAACTTGTTTTGACTGCTACGAATCTTGTTTCAACACTTCAAATGTGTTGCAACAATAGTAATGGAAGAGTTTGAGTCCAATTACGAGGTCCGGTTGCGAAAAAGTCACAAGTTATAGGATTCGGAATGTAACACACAAACTGAATCCAATTTGAGACGTTGACGCACGGATGAAGCTAACTTATTTTGCCTATCCCGAATCTTGTTCCAACACTTCAAATGTGCTGTAACAATAGTAATAGAAGAATTCGAGTTTAATTACGAGGTCCGGTTGCGAAAAAGTCACAAGTTATAGGCTTCAGAATGTAACACACAAACTGAGTCCAATTTGGGACGTTGACGCACGGATGGAGCTAACTTGTTTCGCCTATCGCGAATCTTGTTCCAATACTTCAAATGTGTTGAAACAATAATAATGGAAGAGTTTGAGTCCAATTACGAGGTCCGATTGCGAAAAAGTCACCAGTTATAGGCTTCGGAATGTAACACACAAACTGAGTCCAATTTGAGACGTTGACACACGGATGGAGCTAACTTGTTTTGACTGTCACGAATCTTATTACAACACTTCAAATGTGTTGCAACAATAGTAATGGAAGAGTTTGAGTCCAATTACGAGGTCCGATTGCGAAAAAGTCACAAGTTATCGGCTTCGGAATGTAACACACAAACTGAGTCCAATTTGAGACGTTGACACACGGATGGAGCTAAGTTGTTTTGACTGTCACGAATCTTGTTTCAACACTTCAAATGTGTTGCAACAATAGTAATGGAAGAGTTTGAGTCCAATTACGAGGTCCGGTTGCGAAAAAGTCACAAGTTATAGGCTTCGGAATGTAACACACAAACTGAGTCTAATTTGAGACGTTGACACACGGATGGAGCTAACTTGTTTCGCCTATCGCGAATCTTGTTCCAATACTTCAAATGTGTTGAAACAATAATAATGGAAGAGTTTGAGTCCAATTACGAGGTCCGATTGCGAAAAAGTCACAAGTTATAGGCTTCGGAATGTAACACACAAACTGAGTCTAATTTGAGACGTTGACACACGGATGGAGCTAACTTGTTTCGCCTATCGCGAATCTTGTTCCAGTACTTCAAATGTGTTGAAACAATAATAATGGAAGAGTTTGAGTCCAATTACGAGGTCCGGTTGCGAAAAAGTCACAAGTTATAGGCTTCGGAATGTAACACACAAACTGAGTCTAATTTGAGACGTTGACACACGGATGGAGCTAACTTGTTTCGCCTATCGCGAATCTTGTTCCAATACTTCAAATGTGTTGAAACAATAATAATGGAAGAGTTTGAGTCCAATTACGAGGTCCGATTGCGAAAAAGTCACAAGTTATAGGCTTCGGAATGTAACACACAAACTGAGTCCAATTTGAGACGTTGACGCACGGATGGAGCTAACTTGTTTTGACTGCTACGAATCTTGTTTCAACACTTCAAATGTGTTGCAACAATAGTAATGGAAGAGTTTGAGTCCAATTACGAGGTCCGGTTGCGAAAAAGACACAAGTTATAGGCTTCGGAATGTAACACACAAACTGAATCCAATTTGAGACGTTGACGCACGGATGGAGCTAACTTGTTTCGCCTATCCCGAATCTTGTTCCAATACTTCAAATGTGTTGAAACAATAATAATGGAAGAGTTTGAGTTCAATTACGAGGTCCGATTGCGAAAAAGTCACAAGTTATAGGCTTCGGAATGTAACACACAAACTGAGTCCAATTTGAGACGTTGACGCACGGATGGAGCTAACTTGTTTCTCCTATCCCGCATCTTGTTCCAATACTTCAAATGTGTTGAAACAATAATAATGTAAGAGTTTGAGTCCAATTACGAGGTCCGATTGCGAAAAAGTCACAAGTTATAGGCTTCGGAATGTAACACACAAACTGAATCCAATTTGAGACGTTGACGCACGGATGGAGCTAACTTGTTTCGCCTATCCCGAATCTTGTTCCAATACTTCAAATGTGTTGAAACAATAATAATGGAAGAGTTTGAGTTCAATTACGAGGTCCGACTGCGAAAAAGTCACAAGTTATAGGCTTCGGAATGTAACACACAAACTGAGTCCAATTTGAGACGTTGAAGCACGGATGGAGCTAACTTGTTTCGACAGTCATAAATCTTGTTCCAACACTTCAAATTTGTTGAAACAATTGTAATGGAAGAATTCGAGTCTAATTACGAGGTCCGGTTGCGAAAAAGTCACAAGTTATAGGCATCGGAATGTAACACACAAACTGAGTCCAATTTGAGACGTTGACGCACGGAAGGAGCTAACTTGTTTTGACAGTCATAAATCTTGTTCCAACACTTCAAATTTGTTGAAACAATTGTAATGGAAGAATTCGAGTCTAATTACGAGGTCCGGTTGCGAAAAAGTCACAAGTTATAGGCTTCGGAATGTAGCACACAAACTGAGTCCAATATGAGACGTTGACGCACGGATGGAGCTAACTTGTTTCGACTGTCCCGAATCTTATTCCAACACTTCAAATGTGTTGAAACAATAGTAATGGAAGAATTTGAGTCGAATTACGAGGTTCGGTTGCGAAAAAGTCACAAGTTATAGGCTTCGGAATGTAACAGACAAACTGAGTCCAATTTGAGACGTTGACGCACGAATGGAGCTAACTTGTTTCGCCTATCGCGAATCTTGTTCCAATACTTCAAATGTGTTGAAACAATAATAATGGAAGAGTTTGAGTCCAATTACGAGGTCCGATTGCGAAAAAGTCACCAGTTATAGGCTTCGGAATGTAACACACAAACTGAGTCCAATTTGAGACGTTGACGCACGGATGGAGCTAACTTGTTTTGACTGCTACGAATCTTGTTTCAACACTTCAAATGTGTTGCAACAATAGTAATGGAAGAGTTTGAGTTCAATTACGAGGTCCGGTTGCGAAAAAGTCACAAGTTATAGGCTTCGGAATGTAACACACAAACTGAATCCAATTTGAGACGTTGACGCACGGATGGAGCTAACTTGTTTCGCCTATCCCGAATCTTGTTCCAATACTTCAAATGTGTTGAAACAATAATAATGGAAGAGTTTGAGTTCAATTACGAGGTCCGATTGCGAAAAAGTCACAAGTTATAGGCTTCGGAATGTAACACACAAACTGAGTCCAATTTGAGACGTTGACGCACGGATGGGGCTAACTTGTTTCGCCTAACCCGAATCTTGTTCCAATACTTCAAATGTGTTGAAACAATAATAATGGAAGAGTTTGAGTTCAATTACGAGGTCCGATTGCGAAAAAGTCACAAGTTATAGGCTTCGGAATGTAACACACAAACTGAGTCCAATTTGAGACGTTGTCGCACGGATGGAGCTAACTTGTTTCTCCTATCCCGAATCTTGTTCCAATACTTCAAATGTGTTGAAACAATAATAATGGAAGAGTTTGAGTTCAATTACGAGGTCCAATTGCGAAAAAGTCACAAGTTATAGGCTTCGGAATGTAACACACAAACTGAGTCCAATTTTAGACGTTGACACACGGATGGAGCTAACTTGTTTTGACTGTCACGAATCTTGTTTCAACACTTCAAATGTGTTGCAACAATAGTAATGGAAGAGTTTGAGTCCAATTACGAGGTCCGGTTGCGAAAAAGTCACAAGTTATAGGCTTCGGAATGTAACACACAAACTGAATCCAATTTGAGACGTTGATGCACGGAAGGAGCTAACTTGTTTCGACAGTCATAAATCTTGTTCAAACACTTCAAATTTGTTGAAACAATAGTAATGGAAGAATTCGAGTCTAATTACGAGGTTCGGTTGCGAAAAAGTCACAAGTTATAGGCTTCGGAATGTAACATACAAACTGAGTCCAATTTGAGACGTTGACGCACGGATGGAGCTAACTTGTTTCGACAGTGATAAATCTTGTTCCAACACTTCAATTGTGTTGAAACAATTGTAATGGAAGAATTCGAGTCTAATTACGAGGTCCGGTTGCGAAAAAGTCACAAGTTATAGGCTTCGGAATGTAACACACAAACTGAGTCCAATTTGAGACGTTGACGCACGGATGGGGCTAACTTGTTTCGCCTAACCCAAATCTTGTTCCAATACTTCAAATGTGTTGAAACAATAATAATGGAAGAGTTTGAGTTCAATTACGTGGTCCGATTGCGAAAAAGTCACAAGTTATAGGCTTCGGAATGTAACACACAAACTGAGTCCAATTTGAGACGTCGCACGGATGGAGCTAACTTTTTTCTCCTATCCCGAATCTTGTTCCAATACTTCAAATGTGTTGAAACAATAATAATGTAAGAGTTTGAGTCCAATTACGAGGTCCGATTGCGAAATAGTCACAAGTTATAGGCTTCGGAATGTAACACACAAACTGAGTCCAATTTGAGACGTTGACACACGGATGGAGCTAACTTGTTTTGACTGTCACGAATCTTATTTCAACACTTCAAATGTGTTGCAACAATAGTAATGGAAGAGTTTGAGTCCAATTACGAGGTCCGATTGCGAAAAAGTCACCAGTTATAGGCTTCGGAATGTAACACACAAACTGAGTCCAATTTGAGACGTTGACGCACGGATGGAGCTAACTTGTTTTGACTGCTACGAATCTTGTTTCAAGACTTCAAATGTGTTGCAACAATAGTAATGGAAGAGTTTGAGTTCAATTACGAGGTCCGGTTGCGAAAAAGTCACAAGTTATAGGCTTCGAAATGTAACACACAAACTGAATCCAATTTGAGACGTTGACGCACGGATGGAGCTAACTTGTTTCGCCTATCCCAAATCTTGTTCCAATACTTCAAATGTGTTGAAACAATAATAATGGAAGAGTTTGAGTTCAATTACGAGGTCCGATTGCGAAAAAGTCACAAGTTATAGGCTTCGGAATGTAACACACAAACTGAGTCCAATTTGAGACGTTGACGCACGGATGGGGCTAACTTGTTTCGCCTAACCCGAATCTTGTTCCAATACTTCAAATGTGTTGAAACAATAATAATGGAAGAGTTTGAGTTCAATTACGAGGTCCGATTGCGAAAAAGTCACAAGTTATAGGCTTCGGAATGTAACACACAAACTGAGTCCAATTTGAGACGTTGTCGCACGGATGGAGCTAACTTGTTTCTCCTATCCCGAATCTTGTTCCAATAATTCAAATGTGTTGAAACAATAATAATGTAAGAGTTTGAGTCCAATTACGAGGTCCGATTGCGAAAAAGTCACAAGTTATAGGCTTCGGAATGTAACACACAAACTGAGTCCAATTTGAGACATTGACACACGGATGGAGCTAACTTGTTTTGACTGTCACGAATCTTGTTTCAACACTTCAAATGTGATGCAACAATAGTAATGGAAGAGTTTGAGTCCAATTACGAGGTCCGGTTGCGAAAAAGTCACAAGTTATAGGCTTCGGAATCTAACACACAAACTGAGTCCAATTTGAGACGTTGATGCACGGAAGGGGCTAACTTGTTTCGACAGTCATAAATCTTGTTCAAACACTTCAAATTTGTTGAAACAATAGTAATGGAAGAATTCGTGTCTAATTACGAGGTTCGGTTGCGAAAAAGTCACAAGTTATAGGCTTCGGAATGTAACATACAAACTGAGTCCAATTTGAGACGTTGACGCACGGATGGAGCTAACTTGTTTCGACAGTGATAAATCTTGTTCCAACACTTCAATTGTGTTGAAACAATTGTAATAGAAGAATTCGAGTGTAATTACGAGGTCCGGTTGCGAAAAAGTCACAAGTTATAGGCTTCGGAATGTAACACACAAACTGAGTCTAATTTGAGACGTTCACGCACGGATGGAGCTAACTTGTTTCGACTGTCCCGAATCTTGTTCCAACACTTCAAATGCGTTGAAACAATAATAATGGAAGAGTTTGAGTCCAATTACGAGGTCCGATTGCGAAAAAGTCACAAGTTATAGGCTTCGGAATGTAACACACAAACTGAGTCCAATTTGAGACGTTGACGCACGGATGGAGCTAACTTGTTTTGACTGCTACGAATCTTGTTTCACCACTTCAAATGTGTTGCAACAATAGTAATGGAAGAGTTTGAGTCCAATTACGAGGTCCGGTTGCGAAAAAGTCACAAGTTATAGGCTTCGGAATGTAACACACAAATTGAATCCAATTTGAGACGTTGACGCACGGATGGAGCTAACTTGTTTCGCCTATCCCGAATCTTGTTCCAATACTTCAAATGTGTTGAAACAATAATAATGGAAGAGTTTGAGTTCAATTACGAGGTCCGATTGCGAAAAAGTTATAGGCTTCGGAATGTAACACACAAACTGAGTCCAATTTGAGACGTTGAAGCACGGATGGAGCTAACTTGTTTCGACAGTCATAAATCTTGTTCAAACACTTCAAATTTGTTGAAACAATTGTAATGGAAGAATTCGAGTCTAATTACGAGGTCCGGTTGCGAAAAAGTCACAAGTTATAGGCTTCGCAATGTAACACACAAACTGAGTCCAATTTGAGACGTTGACGCACGGAAGGAGCTAACTTGTTTGGACAGTCATAAATCTTGTTCCAACACTTCAAATTTGTTGAAACAATTGTAATGGAAGAATTCGAGTCTAATTACGAGGTCCGGTTGCGAAAAAGTCACAAGTTATAGGCTTCGGAATGTAGCACACAAACTGAGTCCAATATGAGACGTTGACGCACCGATGGAGCTAACTTGTTTCGACTGTCCCGAATCTTGTTCCAACACTTCAAATGTGCTGTAACAATAGTAATAGAAGAATTCGAGTTTAATTACGAGGTCCGATTGCGAAAAAGTCACAAGTTATAGGCTTCAGAATGTAACACACAAACTGAGTCCAATTTGGGACGTTGACGCACGGATGGAGCTAACTTGTTTCGCCTCTCGCGAATCTTGTTCCAATACTTCAAATGTGTTGAAACAATAATAATGGAAGAGTTTGAGTCTAATTACGAGGTCCGATTGCGAAAAAGTCACCAGTTATAGGCTTCGGAATGTAACACACAAACTGAGTCCAATTTGAGACGTTGACGCACGGATGGAGCTAACTTGTTTTGACTGCTACGAATCTTGTTTCAACACTTCAAATGTGTTGCAACAATAGTAATGGAAGAGTTTGAGTCCAATTACGAGGTCCGGTTGCGAAAAAGTCACAAGTTATAGGCTTCGGAATGTAACACACAAACTGAATCCAATTTGAGACGTTGACGCACGGATGAAGCTAACTTATTTTGCCTATCCCGAATCTTGTTCCAACACTTCAAATGTGCTGTAACAATAGTAATAGAAGAATTCGAGTTTAATTACGAGGTCCGGTTGCGAAAAAGTCACAAGTTATAGGCTTCAGAATGTAACACACAAACTGAGTCCAATTTGGGACGTTGACGCACGGATGGAGCTAACTTGTTTCGCCTATCGCGAATCTTGTTCCAATACTTCAAATGTGTTGAAACAATAATAATGGAAGAGTTTGAGTCCAATTACGAGGTCCGATTGCGAAAAAGTCACCAGTTATAGGCTTCGGAATGTAACACACAAACTGAGTCCAATGTGAGACGTTGACACACGGATGGAGCTAACTTGTTTTGACTGTCACGAATCTTATTTCAACACTTCAAATGTGTTGCAACAATAGTAATGGAAGAGTTTGAGTCCAATTACGAGGTCCGATTGCGAAAAAGTCACAAGTTATCGGCTTCGGAATGTAACACACAAACTGAGTCCAATTTGAGACGTTGACACACGGATGGAGCTAAGTTGTTTTGACTGTCACGAATCTTGTTTCAACACTTCAAATGTGTTGCAACAATAGTAATGGAAGAGTTTGAGTCCAATTACGAGGTCCGGTTGCGAAAAAGTCACAAGTTATAGGCTTCGGAATGTAACACACAAACTGAGTCTAATTTGAGACGTTGACACACGGATGGAGCTAACTTGTTTCGCCTATCGCGAATCTTGTTCCAATACTTCAAATGTGTTGAAACAATAATAATGGAAGAGTTTGAGTCCAATTACGAGGTCCGATTGCGAAAAAGTCACAAGTTATAGGCTTCGGAATGTAACACACAAACTGAGTCCAATTTGAGACGTTGACGCACGGATGGAGCTAACTTGTTTTGACTGCTACGAATCTTGTTTCAACACTTCAAATGTGTTGCAACAATAGTAATGGAAGAGTTTGAGTCCAATTACGAGGTCCGGTTGCGAAAAAGACACATGTTATAGGCTTCGGAATGTAACACACAAACTGAATCCAATTTGAGACGTTGACGCACGTATGGAGCTAACTTGTTTCGCCTATCCCGAATCTTGTTCCAATACTTCAAATGTGTTGAAACAATAATAATGGAAGAGTTTGAGTTCAATTACGAGGTCCGATTGCGAAAAAGTCACAAGTTATAGGCTTCGGAATGTAACACACAAACTGAGTCCAATTTGAGACGTTGACGCACGGATGGAGCTAACTTGTTTCTCCTATCCCGCATCTTGTTCCAATACTTCAAATGTGTTGAAACAATAATAATGTAAGAGTTTGAGTCCAATTACGAGGTCCGATTGCGAAAAAGTCACAAGTTATAGGCTTCGGAATGTAACACACAAACTGAATCCAATTTGAGACGTTGACGCACGGATGGAGCTAACTTGTTTCGCCTATCCCGAATCTTGTTCCAATACTTCAAATGTGTTGAAACAATAATAATGGAAGAGTTTGAGTTCAATTACGAGGTCCGACTGCGAAAAAGTCACAAGTTATAGGCTTCGGAATGTAACACACAAACTGAGTCCAATTTGAGACGTTGAAGCACGGATGGAGCTAACTTGTTTCGACAGTCATAAATCTTGTTCCAACACTTCAAATTTGTTGAAACAATTGTAATGGAAGAATTCGAGTCTAATTACGAGGTCCGGTTGCGAAAAAGTCACAAGTTATAGGCATCGGAATGTAACACACAAACTGAGTCCAATTTGAGACGTTGACGCACGGAAGGAGCTAACTTGTTTTGACAGTCATAAATCTTGTTCCAACACTTCAAATTTGTTGAAACAATTGTAATGGAAGAATTCGAGTCTAATTACGAGGTCCGGTTGCGAAAAAGTCACAAGTTATAGGCTTCGGAATGTAGCACACAAACTGAGTCCAATATGAGACGTTGACGCACGGATGGAGCTAACTTGTTTCGACTGTCCCGAATCTTGTTCCAACACTTCAAATGTGCTGTAACAATAGTAATAGAAGAATTCGAGTTTAATTACGAGGTCCGGTTGCGAAAAAGTCACAAGTTATAGGCTTCAGAATGTAACACACAAACTGAGTCCAATTTGAGACGTTGACGCACGGATGGAGCTAACTTGTTTCGACTGTCCCGAATCTTATTCCAACACTTCAAATGTGTTGAAACAATAGTAATGGAAGAATTTGAGTCTAATTACGAGGTTCGGTTGCGAAAAAGTCACAAGTTATAGGCTTCGGAATGTAACGGACAAACTGAGTCCAATTTGAGACGTTGACGCACGAATGGAGCTAACTTGTTTCGCCTATCGCGAATCTTGTTCCAATACTTCAAATGTGTTGAAACAATAATAATGGAAGAGTTTGAGTCCAATTACAAGGTCCGATTGCGAAAAAGTCACCAGTTATAGGCTTCGGAATGTAACACACAAACTGAGTCCAATTTGAGACGTTGACGCACGGATGGAGCTAACTTGTTTTGACTGCTACGAATCTTGTTTCAACACTTCAAATGTGTTGCAACAATAGTAATGGAAGAGTTTGAGTTCAATTACGAGGCCCGGTTGCGAAAAAGTCACAAGTTATAGGCTTCGGAATGTAACACACAAACTGAATCCAATTTGAGACGTTGACGCACGGATGGAGCTAACTTGTTTCGCCTATCCCGAATCTTGTTCCAATACTTCAAATGTGTTGAAACAATAATAATGGAAGAGTTTGAGTTCAATTACGAGGTCCGATTGCGAAAAAGTCACAAGTTATAGGCTTCGGAATGTAACACACAAACTGAGTCCAATTTGAGACTTTGACGCACGGATGGGGCTAACTTGTTTCGCCTAACCCGAATCTTGTTCCAATACTTCAAATGTGTTGAAACAATAATAATGGAAGAGTTTGAGTTCAATTACGAGGTCCGATTGCGAAAAAGTCACAAGTTATAGGCTTCGGAATGTAACACACAAACTGAGTCCAATTTGAGACGTTGTCGCACGGATGGAGCTAACTTGTTTCTCCTATCCCGAATCTTGTTCCAATACTTCAAATGTGTTGAAACAATAATAATGTAAGAGTTTGAGTCCAATTACGAGGTCCGATTGCGAAAAAGTCACAAGTTATAGGCTTCGGAATGCAACACACAAACTGAGTCCAATTTGAGACATTGACTCACGGATGGAGCTAACTTGTTTTGACTGTCACGAATCTTGTTTCAACACTTCAAATGTGATGCAACAATAGTAATGGAAGAGTTTGAGTCCAATTACGAGGTCCGGTTGCGAAAAAGTCACAAGTTATAGGCTTCGGAATGTAACACACAAACTGAGTCCAATTTGAGACGTTGATGCACGGAAGGGGCTAACTTGTTTCGACAGTCATAAATCTTGTTCAAACACTTCAAATTTGTTGAAACAATAGTAATGGAAGAATTCGAGTCTAATTACGAGGTTCGGTTGCGAAAAAGTCACAAGTTATAGGCTTCGGAATGTAACATACAAACTGAGTCCAATTTGAGACGTTGACGCACGGATGGAGCTAACTTGTTTCGACAGTTATAAATCTTGTTCCAACACTTCAATTGTGTTGAAACAATTGTAATGGAAGAATTCGAGTCTAATTACGAGGTCCGGTTGCGAAAAAGTCACAAGTTATAGGCTTCGGAATGTAACACACAAACTGAGTCTAATTTTAGACGTTCACGCACGGATGGAGCTAACTTGTTTCGACTGTCCCGAATCTTGTTCCAACACTTCAAATGCGTTGAAACAATAATAATGGAAGAGTTTGAGTCCAATTACGAGGTCCGGTTGCGAAAAAGTCACAAGTTATAGGCTTCGGAATGTAACACACAAACTGAATCCAATTTGAGACGTTGACGCACGGATGGAGCTAACTTGTTTCGCCTATCCCGAATCTTGTTCCAATACTTTAAATGTGTTGAAACAATAATAATGGAAGAGTTTGTGTTCAATTACGAGGTCCGATTGCGAAAAAGTTATAGGCTTCGGAATGTAACACACAAACTGAGTCCAATTTGAGACGTTGAAGCACGGATGGAGCTAACTTGTTTCGACAGTCATAAATCGTGTTCAAACACTTCAAATTTGTTGAAACAATTGTAATGGAAGAATTCGAGTCTAATTACGAGGTCCGGTTGCGAAAAAGTCACAAGTTATAGGCTTCGGAATGTAACACACAAACTGAGTCCAATTTTAGACGTTGACGCACGGAAGGAGCTAACTTGTTTGGACAGTCATAAATCTTGTTCCAACACTTCAAATTTGTTGAAACAATTGTAATTGAAGAATTCGAGTCTAATTACGAGGTCCGGTTGCGAAAAAGTCACAAGTTATAGGCTTCGGAATGTAGCACACAAACTGAGTCCAATATGAGACGTTGACGCACGGATGGAGCTAACTTGTTTCGACTGTCCCGAATATTGTTCCAACACTTCAAATGTGCTGTAACAATAGTAATAGAAGAATTCGAGTTTAATTACGAGGTCCGGTTGCGAAAAAGTCACAAGTTATAGGCTTCAGAATGTAACACACAAACTGAGTCCAATTTGGGACGTTGACGCACGGATGGAGCTAACTTGTTTCGCCTATCGCAAATCTTGTTCCAATACTTCAAATGTGTTGAAACAATAATAATGGAAGAGTTTGAGTCCAATTACGAGGTCTGATTGCGAAAAAGTCACCAGTTATAGGCTTCGGAATGTAACACACAAACTGAGTCCAATTTGAGACGTTGACGCACGGATGGAGCTAACTTGTTTTGACTGCTACGAATCTTGTTTCAACACTTCAAATGTGTTGCAACAATAGTAATGGAAGAGTTTGAGTCCAATTACGAGGTCCGGTTGCGAAAAAGTCACAAGTTATAGGCTTCGGAATGTAACACACAAACTGAATCCAATTTGAGACGTTGACGCACGGATGGAGCTAACTTATTTCGCCTATCCCGAATCTTGTTCCAATACTTCAAATGTGTTGAAACAATAATAATGGAAGAGTTTGAGTTCAATTACGAGGTCCGATTGCGAAAAAGTCACAAGTTATAGGCTTCGGAATGTAACACACAAACTGAGTCCAATTTGAGACGTTGACGCACGGATGGGGCTAACTTGTTTCGCCTAACCCGAATCTTGTTCCAATAATTCAAATGTGTTGAAACAATAATAATGGAAGAGTTTGAGTTCAATTACGAGGTCCGATTGCGAAAAAGTCACAAGTTATAGGCTTCGGAATGTAACACACAAACTGAGTCCAATTTGAGACGTTGACGCACGGATGGAGCTAACTTGTTTCGCCTATCCCGAATCTTGTTCCAATACTTTAAATGTGTTGAAACAATAATAATGGAAGAGTTTGAGTTCAATTACGAGGTCCGATTGCGAAAAAGTCACAAGTTATAGGCTTCGGAATGTAACACACAAACTGAGTCAAATTTGAGACGTTGACGCACGGATGGAGCTAACTTGTTTCGACTGTCCCGAATCTTGTTCCAACACTTCAAATGTGTCGAAACAATAGTAATGGAAGAATTCGAGTATAATTACAAGGTTCGATTGCGAAAAAGTCACAAGTTATAGGCTTCGGAATGTAACACACAAACTGAGTCCAATTTGAGACGTTGACGCACGGATGGAGCTAACTTGTTTCGCCTATCCCGAATCTTGTTCCAATACTTCAAATGTGTTGAAACAATTATAATGGAAGAGTTTGAGTTCAATTACGAGGTCCGATTGCGAAAAAGTCACAAGTTATAGGCTTCGGAATGTAACACACAAACTGAGTCCAATTTGAGACGTTGACGCACGGATGGGGCTAACTTGTTTCGCCTAACCCGAATCTTGTTCCAATACTTCAAATGTGTTGAAACAATAATAATGGAAGAGTTTGAGTTCAATTACGAGGTCCGATTGCGAAAAAGTCACAAGTTATAGGCTTCGGAATGTAACACACAAACTGAGTCCAATTTGAGACGTTGACGCACGGATGGAGCTAACTTGTTTCGCCTATCCCGAATCTTGTTCCAATACTTCAAATGTGTTGAAACAATAATAATGGAAGAGTTTGAGTTCAATTACGAGGTCCGATTGCGAAAAAGTCACAAGTTATAGGCTTCGGAATGTAACACACAAACTGAGTCCAATTTGAGACGTTGACACACGGATGGAGCTAACTTGTTTCGACTGTCCCGAATCTTGTTCCAACACTTCAAATGTGCTGTAACAATAGTAATAGAAGAATTCGAGTTTAATTACGAGGTCCGGTTGCGAAAAAGTCACAAGTTATAGGCTTCGGAATGTAACACACAAACTGAGTCCAATTTGAGACGTTGACGCACGGATGGAGCTAACTTGTTTCGACTGTCCCGAATCTTATTCCAACACTTCAAATGTGTTGAAACAATAGTAATGGAAGAATTTGAGTCTAATTACGAGGTTCGGTTGCGAAAAAGTCACAAGTTATAGGCTTCGGAATGTAACAGACAAACTGAGTCCAATTTGAGACGTTGACGCACGGATGGAGCTAACTTGTTTCGCCTATCGCGAATCTTGTTCCAATACTTCAAATGTGTTGAAACAATAATAATGGAAGAGTTTGAGTCCAATTACGAGGTCCGATTGCGAAAAAGTCACCAGTTATAGGCTTCGGAATGTAACACACAAACTGAGTCCAATTTGAGACGTTGACGCACGGATGGAGCTAACTTGTTTTGACTGCTACGAATCTTGTTTCAACACTTCAAATGTGTTGCAACAATAGTAATGGAAGAGTTTGAGTTCAATTACGAGGTCCGGTTGCGAAAAAGTCACAAGTTATAGGCTTCGGAATGTAACACACAAACTGAATCCAATTTGAGACGTTGACGCACGGATGGAGCTAACTTGTTTCGCCTATCCCGAATCTTGTTCCAATACTTCAAATGTGTTGAAACAATAATAATGGAAGAGTTTGAGTTCAATTACGAGGTCCGATTGCGAAAAAGTCACAAGTTATAGGCTTCGGAATGTAACACACAAACTGAGTCCAATTTGAGACTTTGACGCACGGATGGGGCTAACTTGTTTCGCCTAACCCGAATCTTGTTCCAATACTTCAAATGTATTGAAACAATAATAATGGAAGAGTTTGAGTTCAATTACGAGGTCCGATTGCGAAAAAGTCACAAGTTATAGGCTTCGGAATGTAACACACAAACTGAGTCCAATTTGAGACGTTGTCGCACGGATGGAGCTAACTTGTTTCTCCTATCCCGAATCTTGTTCCAATACTTCAAATGTGTTGAAACAATAATAATGTAAGAGTTTGAGTCCAATTACGAGGTCCGATTGCGAAAAAGTCACAAGTTATAGGCTTCGGAATGCAACACACAAACTGAGTCCAATTTGAGACATTGACACACGGATGGAGCTAACTTGTTTTGACTGTCACGAATCTTGTTTCAACACTTCAAATGTGATGCAACAATAGTAATGGAAGAGTTTGAGTCCAATTACGAGGTCCGGTTGCGAAAAAGTCACAAGTTATAGGCTTCGGAATGTAACACACAAACTGAGTCCAATTTGAGACGTTGATGCACGGAAGGGGCTAACTTGTTTCGACAGTCATAAATCTTGTTCAAACACTTCAAATTTGTTGAAACAATAGTAATGGAAGAATTCGAGTCTAATTACGAGGTTCGGTTGCGAAAAAGTCACAAGTTATAGGCTTCGGAATGTAACATACAAACTGAGTCCAATTTGAGACGTTGACGCACGGATGGAGCTAACTTGTTTCGACAGTGATAAATCTTGTTCCAACACTTCAATTGTGTTGAAACAATTGTAATGGAAGAATTCGAGTCTAATTACGAGGTCCGGTTGCGAAAAAGTCACAAGTTATAGGCTTCGGAATGTAACACACAAACTGAGTCTAATTTTAGACGTTCACGCACGGATGGAGCTAACTTGTTTCGACTGTCCCGAATCTTGTTCCAACACTTCAAATGCGTTGAAACAATAATAATGGAAGAGTTTGAGTCCAATTACGAGGTCCGATTGCGAAAAAGTCACAAGTTATAGGCTTCGGAATGTAACACACAAACTGAGTCCAATTTGAGACGTTGACGCACGGATGGAGCTAACTTGTTTTGACTGCTACGAATCTTGTTTCACCACTTCAAATGTGTTGCAACAATAGTAATGGAAGAGTTTGAGTCCAATTACGAGGTCCGGTTGCGAAAAAGTCACAAGTTATAGGCTTCGGAATGTAACACACAAACTGAATCCAATTTGAGACGTTGACGCACGGATGGAGCTAACTTGTTTCGCCTATCCCGAATCTTGTTCCAATACTTCAAATGTGTTGAAACAATAATAATGGAAGAGTTTGAGTTCAATTACGAGGTCCGATTGCGAAAAAGTCACAAGTTATAGGCTTCGGAATGTAACACACAAACTGAGTCCAATTTGAGACTTTGACGCACGGATGGGGCTAACTTGTTTCGCCTAACCCGAATCTTGTTCCAATACTTCAAATGTGTTGAAACAATAATAATGGAAGAGTTTGAGTTCAATTACGAGGTCCGATTGCGAAAAAGTCACAAGTTATAGGCTTCGGAATGTAACACACAAACTGAGTCCAATTTGAGACGTTGACGCACGGATGGAGCTAACTTGTTTCGCCTATCCCGAATCTTGTTCCAATACTTCAAATGTGTTGAAACAATAATAATGGAAGAGTTTGAGTTCAATTACGAGGTCCGATTGCGAAAAAGTCACAAGTTATAGGCTTCGGAATGTAACACACAAACTGAGTCCAATTTGAGACGTTGACACACGGATGGAGCTAACTTGTTTCGACTGTCCCGAATCTTGTTCCAACACTTCAAATGTGCTGTAACAATAGTAATAGAAGAATTCGAGTTTAATTACGAGGTCCGGTTGCGAAAAAGTCACAAGTTATAGGCTTCGGAATGTAACACACAAACTGAGTCCAATTTGAGACGTTGACGCACGGATGGAGCTAACTTGTTTCGCCTATCGCGAATCTTGTTCCAATACTTCAAATGTGTTGATACAATAATAATGGAAGAGTTTGAGTCCAATTACGAGGTCCGATTGCAAAAAAGTCACCAGTTATAGGCTTCGGAATGTAACACACAAACTGAGTCCAATTCGAGACGTTGACGCACGGATGGAGCTAACTTGTTTTGACTGCTACGAATCTTGTTTCAACACTTCAAATGTGTTGCAACAATAGTAATGGAAGAGTTTGAGTTCAATTACGAGGTCCGGTTGCGAAAAAGTCACAAGTTATAGGCTTCGGAATGTAACACACAAACTGAATCCAATTTGAGACGTTGACGCACGGATGGAGCTAACTTGTTTCGCCTATCCCGAATCTTGTTCCAATACTTCAAATGTGTTGAAACAATAATAATGGAAGAGTTTGAGTTCAATTACGAGGTCCGATTGCGAAAAAGTCACAAGTTATAGGCTTCGGAATGTAACACACAAACTGAGTCCAATTTGAGACTTTGACGCACGGATGGGGCTAACTTGTTTCGCCTAACCCGAATCTTGTTCCAATACTTCAAATGTGTTGAAACAATAATAATGGAAGAGTTTGAGTTCAATTACGAGGTCCGATTGCGAAAAAGTCACAAGTTATAGGCTTCGGAATGTAACACACAAACTGAGTCCAATTTGAGACGTTGTCGCACGGATGGAGCTAACTTGTTTCTCCTATCCCGAATCTTGTTCCAATACTTCAAATGTGTTGAAACAATAATAATGTAAGAGTTTGAGTCCAATTACGAGGTCCGATTGCGAGAAAGTCACAAGTTATAGGCTTCGGAATGCAACACACAAACTGAGTCCAATTTGAGACATTGACACACGGATGGAGCTAACTTGTTTTGACTGTCACGAATCTTGTTTCAACACTTCAAATGTGATGCAACAATAGTAATGGAAGAGTTTGAGTCCAATTACGAGGTCCGGTTGCGAAAAAGTCACAAGTTATAGGCTTCGGAATGTAACACACAAACTGAGTCCAATTTGAGACGTTGACGCACGGATGGAGCTAACTTGTTTCGCCTATCCCGAATCTTGTTCCAATACTTTAAATGTGTTGAAACAATAATAATGGAAGAGTTTGAGTTCAATTACGAGGTCCGATTGCGAAAAAGTCACAAGTTATAGGCTTCGGAATGTAACACACAAACTGAGTCCAATTTGAGACGTTGACGCACGGATGGAGCTAACTTGTTTCGACTGTCCCGAATCTTGTTCCAACACTTCAAATGTGTCGAAACAATAGTAATGGAAGAATTCGAGTCTAATTACGAGGTTCGGTTGCGAAAAAGTCACAAGTTATAGGCTTCGGAATGTAACATACAAACTGAGTCCAATTTGAGACGTTGACGCACGGATGGAGCTAACTTGTTTCGACAGTGATAAATCTTGTTCCAACACTTCAATTGTGTTGAAACAATTGTAATGGAAGAATTCGAGTCTAATTACGAGGTCCGGTTGCGAAAAAGTCACAAGTTATAGGCTTCGGAATGTAACACACAAACTGAGTCTAATTTTAGACGTTCACGCACGGATGGAGCTAACTTGTTTCGACTGTCCCGAATCTTGTTCCAACACTTCAAATGCGTTGAAACAATAATAATGGAAGAGTTTGAGTCCAATTACGAGGTCCGATTGCGAAAAAGTCACAAGTTATAGGCTTCGGAATGTAACACACAAACTGAGTCCAATTTGAGACGTTGACGCACGGATGGAGCTAACTTGTTTTGACTGCTACGAATCTTGTTTCACCACTTCAAATGTGTTGCAACAATAGTAATGGAAGAGTTTGGGTCCAATTACGAGGTCCGGTTGCGAAAAAGTCACAAGTTATAGGCTTCGGAATGTAACACACAAACTGAATCCAATTTGAGACGTTGACGCACGGATGGAGCTAACTTGTTTCGCCTATCCCGAATCTTGTTCCAATACTTTAAATGTGTTGAAACAATAATAATGGAAGAGTTTGTGTTCAATTACGAGGTCCGATTGCGAAAAAGTTATAGGCTTCGGAATGTAACACACAAACTGAGTCCAATTTGAGACGTTGAAGCACGGATGGAGCTAACTTGTTTCGACAGTCATAAATCTTGTTCAAACACTTGAAATTTGTTGAAACAATTGTAATGGAAGAATTCGAGTCTAATTACGAGGTCCGGTTGCGAAAAAGTCACAAGTTATAGGCTTCGGAATGTAACACACAAACTGAGTCCAATTTTAGACGTTGACACACGGAAGGAGCTAACTTGTTTGGACAGTCATAAATCTTGTTCCAACACTTCAAATTTGTTGAAACAATTGTAATGGAAGAATTCGAGTCTAATTACGAGGTCCGGTTGCGAAAAAGTCACAAGTTATAGGCTTCGGAATGTAGCACACAAACTGAGTCCAATATGAGACGTTGACGCACGGATGGAGCTAACTTGTTTCGACTGTCCCGAATATTGTTCCAACACTTCAAATGTGCTGTAACAATAGTAATAGAAGAATTCGAGTTTAATTACGAGGTCCGGTTGCGAAAAAGTCACAAGTTATAGGCTTCAGAATGTAACACACAAACTGAGTCCAATTTGGGACGTTGACGCACGGATGGAGCTAACTTGTTTCGCCTATCGCGAATCTTGTTCCAATACTTCAAATGTGTTGAAACAATAATAATGGAAGAGTTTGAGTCCAATTACGAGGTCCGATTGCGAAAAAGTCACCAGTTATAGGCTTCGGAATGTAACACACAAACTGAGTCCAATTTGAGACGTTGACGCACGGATGGAGCTAACTTGTTTTGACTGCTACGAATCTTGTTTCAACACTTCAAATGTGTTGCAACAATAGTAATGGAAGAGTTTGAGTCCAATTACGAGGTCCGGTTGCGAAAAAGTCACAAGTTATAGGCTTCGGAATGTAACACACAAACTGAATCCAATTTGAGACGTTGACGCACGGATGGAGCTAACTTATTTCGCCTATCCCGAATCTTGTTCCAATACTTCAAATGTGTTGAAACAATAATAATGGAAGAGTTTGAGTTCAATTACGAGGTCCGATTGCGAAAAAGTCACAAGTTATAGGCTTCGGAATGTAACACACAAACTGAGTCCAATTTGAGACACCGACGCACGGATGGGGCTAACTTGTTTCGCCTAACCCGAATCTTGTTCCAATAATTCAAATGTGTTGAAACAATAATAATGGAAGAGTTTGAGTTCAATTACGAGGTCCGATTGCGAAAAAGTCACAAGTTATAGGCTTCGGAATGTAACACACAAACTGAGTCCAATTTGAGACGTTGACGCACGGATGGAGCTAACTTGTTTCGCCTATCCCGAATCTTGTTCCAATACTTTAAATGTGTTGAAACAATAATAATGGAAGAGTTTGAGTTCAATTACGAGGTCCGATTGCGAAAAAGTCACAAGTTATAGGCTTCGGAATGTAACACACAAACTGAGTCAAATTTGAGACGTTGACGCACGGATGGAGCTAACTTGTTTCGACTGTCCCGAATCTTGTTCCAACACTTCAAATGTGTCGAAACAATAGTAATGGAAGAATTCGAGTATAATTACAAGGTTCGGTTGCGAAAAAGTCACAAGTTATAGGCTTCGGAATGTAACACACAAACTGAGTCCAATTTGAGACGTTGACGCACGGATGGAGCTAACTTGTTTCGCCTATCCCGAATCTTGTTCCAATACTTCAAATGTGTTGAAACAATTATAATGGAAGAGTTTGAGTTCAATTACTAGGTCCGATTGCGAAAAAGTCACAAGTTATAGGCTTCGGAATGTAACACACAAACTGAGTCCAATTTGAGACGTTGACGCACGGATGGGGCTAACTTGTTTCGCCTAACCCGAATCTTGTTCCAATACTTCAAATGTGTTGAAACAATAATAATGGAAGAGTTTGAGTTCAATTACGAGGTCCGATTGCGAAAAAGTCACAAGTTATAGGCTTCGGAATGTAACACACAAACTGAGTCCAATTTGAGACGTTGACGCACGGATGGAGCTAACTTGTTTCGCCTATCCCGAATCTTGTTCCAATACTTCAAATGTGTTCAAACAATAATAATGGAAGAGTTTGAGTTCAATTACGAGGTCCGATTGCGAAAAAGTCACAAGTTATAGGCTTCGGAATGTAACACACAAACTGAGTCCAATTTGAGACGTGGACACACGGATGGAGCTAACTTGTTTCGACTGTCCCGAATCTTGTTCCAACACTTCAAATGTGCTGTAACAATAGTAATAGAAGAATTCGAGTTTAATTACGAGGTCCGGTTGCGAAAAAGTCACAAGTTATAGGCTTCGGAATGTAACACACAAACTGAGTCCAATTTGAGACGTTGACGCACGGATAGAGCTAACTTGTTTCGACTGTCCCGAATCTTATTCCAACACTTCAAATGTGTTGAAACAATAGTAATGGAAGAATTTGAGTCTAATTACGAGGTTCGGTTGCGAAAAAGTCACAAGTTATAGGCTTCGGAATGTAACAGACAAACTGAGTCCAATTTGAGACGTTGACGCACGGATGGAGCTAACTTGTTTCGCCTATCGCGAATCTTGTTCCAATACTTCAAATGTGTTGAAACAATAATAATGGAAGAGTTTGAGTCCAATTACGAGGTCCGATTGCGAAAAAGTCACCAGTTATAGGCTTCGGAATGTAACACACAAACTGAGTCCAATTTGAGACGTTGACGCACGGATGGAGCTAACTTGTTTTGACTGCTACGAATCTTGTTTCAACACTTCAAATGTGTTGCAACAATAGTAATGGAAGAGTTTGAGTTCAATTACGAGGTCCGGTTGCGAAAAAGTCACAAGTTATAGGCTTCGGAATGTAACACACAAACTGAATCCAATTTGAGACGTTGACGCACGGATGGAGCTAACTTGTTTCGCCTATCCCGAATCTTGTTCCAATACTTCAAATGTGTTGAAACAATAATAATGGAAGAGTTTGAGTTCAATTACGAGGTCCGATTGCGAAAAAGTCACAAGTTATAGGCTTCGGAATGTAACACACAAACTGAGTCCAATTTGAGACGTTGACGCACGGATGGAGCTAACTTGTTTCGCCTATCGCGAATCTTGTTCCAATACTTCAAATGTGTTGAAACAATAATAATGGAAGAGTTTGAGTCCAATTACGAGGTCCGATTGCGAAAAAGTCACCAGTTATAGGCTTCGGAATGTAACACACAAACTGAGTCCAATTTGAGACGTTGACGCACGGATGGAGCTAACTTGTTTTGACTGCTACGAATCTTGTTTCAACACTTCAAATGTGTTGCAACAATAGTAATGGAAGAGTTTGAGTTCAATTACGAGGTCCGGTTGCGAAAAAGTCACAAGTTATAGGCTTCGGAATGTAACACACAAACTGAATCCAATTTGAGACGTTGACGCACGGATGGAGCTAACTTGTTTCGCCTATCCCGAATCTTGTTCCAATACTTCAAATGTGTTGAAACAATAATAATGGAAGAGTTTGAGTTCAATTACGAGGTCCGATTGCGAAAAAGTCACAAGTTATAGGCTTCGGAATGTAACACACAAACTGAGTCCAATTTGAGACGTTGACGCACGGATGGGGCTAACTTGTTTCGCCTAACCCGAATCTTGTTCCAATACTTCAAATGTGTTGAAACAATAATAATGGAAGAGTTTGAGTTCAATTACGAGGTCCGATTGCGAAAAAGACACAAGTTATAGGCTTCGGAATGTAACACACAAACTGAGTCCAATTTGAGACGTTGTCGCACGGATGGAGCTAACTTGTTTCTCCTATCCCGAATCTTGTTCCAATACTTCAAATGTGTTGAAACAATAATAATGTAAGAGTTTGAGTCCAATTACGAGGTCCGATTGCGAAAAAGTCACAAGTTATAGGCTTCGGAATGTAACACACAAACTGAGTCCAATTTGAGACATTGACACACAGATGGAGCTAACTTGTTTTGACTGTCACGAATCTTGTTTCAACACTTCAAATGTGATGCAACAATAGTAATGGAAGAGTTTGAGTCCAATTACGAGGTCCGGTTGCGAAAAAGTCACAAGTTATAGGCTTCGGAATATAACACACAAACTGAGTCCAATTTGAGACGTTGATGCACGGAAGGGGCTAACTTGTTTCGACAGTCATAAATCTTGTTCAAACACTTCAAATTTGTTGAAACAATAGTAATGGAAGAATTCGAGTCTAATTACGAGGTTCGGTTGCGAAAAAGTCACAAGTTATAGGCTTCGGAATGTAACATACAAACTGAGTCCAATTTGAGACGTTGACGCACGGATGGAGCTAACTTGTTTCGACAGTGATAAATCTTGTTCCAACACTTCAATTGTGTTGAAACAATTGTAATGGAAGAATTCGAGTCTAATTACGAGGTCCGGTTGCGAAAAAGTCACAAGTTATAGGCTTCGGAATGTAACACACAAACTGAGTCTAATTTTAGACGTTCACGCACGGATGGAGCTAACTTGTTTCGACTGTCCCGAATCTTGTTCCAACACTTCAAATGCGTTGAAACAATAATAATGGAAGAGTTTGAGTCCAATTACGAGGTCCGATTGCGAAAAAGTCACAAGTTATAGGCTTCGGAATGTAACACTCAAACTGAGTCCAATTTGAGACGTTGACGCACGGATGGAGCTAACTTGTTTTGACTGCTACGAATCTTGTTTCACCACTTCAAATGTGTTGCAACAATAGTAATGGAAGAGTTTGAGTCCAATTACGAGGTCCGGTTGCGAAAAAGTCACAAGTTATAGGCTTCGGAATGTAACACACAAACTGAATCCAATTTGAGACTTTGACGCACGGATGGAGCTAACTTGTTTCGCCTATCCCGAATCTTGTTCCAATACTTTAAATGTGTTGAAACAATAATAATGGAAGAGTTTGAGTTCAATTACGAGGTCCGATTGCGAAAAAGTTATAGGCTTCGGAATGTAACACACAAACTGAGTCCAATTTGAGACGTTGAAGCACGGATGGAGCTAACTTGTTTCGACAGTCATAAATCTTGTTCAAACACTTGAAATTTGTTGAAACAATTGTAATGGAAGAATTCGAGTCTAATTACGAGGTCCGGTTGCGAAAAAGTCACAAGTTATAGGCTTCGGAATGTAACACACAAACTGAGTCCAATTTGAGACGTTGACGCACGGAAGGAGCTAACTTGTTTGGACAGTCATAAATCTTGTTCCAACACTTCAAATTTGTTGAAACAATTGTAATGGAAGAATTCGAGTCTAATTACGAGGTCCGGTTGCGAAAAAGTCACAAGTTATAGGCTTCGGAATGTAGCACACAAACTGAGTCCAATATGAGACGTTGACGCACGGATGGAGCTAACTTGTTTCGACTGTCCCGAATATTGTTCCAACACTTCAAATGTGCTGTAACAATAGTAATAGAAGAATTCGAGTTTAATTACGAGGTCCGGTTGCGAAAAAGTCACAAGTTATAGGCTTCAGAATGTAACACACAAACTGAGTCCAATTTGGGACGTTGACGCACGGATGGAGCTAACTTGTTTCGCCTATCGCGAATCTTGTTCCAATACTTCAAATGTGTTGAAACAATAATAATGGAAGAGTTTGAGTCCAATTACGAGGTCCGATTGCGAAAAAGTCACCAGTTATAGGCTTCGGAATGTAACACAAAAAATGAGTCCAATTTGAGACGTTGACGCACGGATGGAGCTAACTTGTTTTGACTGCTACGAATCTTGTTTCAACACTTCAAATGTGCTGCAACAATAGTAATGGAAGAGTTTGAGTCCAATTACGAGGTCCGGTTGCGAAAAAGTCACAAGTTATAGGCTTCGGAATGTAACACACAAACTGAATCCAATTTGAGACGTTGACGCACGGATGGAGCTAACTTATTTCGCCTATCCCGAATCTTGTTCCAATACTTCAAATGTGTTGAAACAATAATAATGGAAGAGTTTGAGTTCAATTACGAGGTCCGATTGCGAAAAAGTCACAAGTTATAGGCTTCGGAATGTAACACACAAACTGAGTCCAATTTGAGACGTTGACGCACGGATGGGGCTAACTTGTTTCGCCTAACCCGAATCTTGTTCCAATAATTCAAATGTGTTGAAACAATAATAATGGAAGAGTTTGAGTTCAATTACGAGGTCCGATTGCGAAAAAGTCACAAGTTATAGGCTTCGGAATGTAACACACAAACTGAGTCCAATTTGAGACGTTGACGCACGGATGGAGCTAACTTGTTTCGCCTATCCCGAATCTTGTTCCAATACTTTAAATGTGTTGAAACAATAATAATGGAAGAGTTTGAGTTCAATTACGAGGTCCGATTGCGAAAAAGTCACAAGTTATAGGCTTCGGAATGTAACACACAAACTGAGTCCAATTTGAGACGTTGACGCACGGATGGAGCTAACTTGTTTCGACTGTCCCGAATCTTGTTCCAACACTTCAAATGTGTCGAAACAATAGTAATGGAAGAATTCGAGTATAATTACAAGGTTCGGTTGCGAAAAAGTCACAAGTTATAGGCTTCGGAATGTAACACACAAACTGAGTCCAATTTGAGACGTTGACGCACGGATGGAGCTAACTTGTTTCGCCTATCCCGAATCTTGTTCCAATACTTCAAATGTGTTGAAACAATTATAATGGAAGAGTTTGAGTTCAATTACGAGGTCCGATTGCGAAAAAGTCACAAGTTATAGGCTTCAGGAATGTAACACACAAACTGAGTCCAATTTGAGACGTTGACGCACGGATGGGGCTAACTTGTTTCGCCTAACCCGAATCTTGTTCCAATACTTCAAATGTGTTGAAACAATAATAATGGAAGAGTTTGAGTTCAATTACGAGGTCCGATTGCGAAAAAGTCACAAGTTATAGGCTTCGGAATGTAACACACAAACTGAGTCCAATTTGAGACGTTGACGCACGGATGGAGCTAACTTGTTTCGCCTATCCCGAATCTTGTTCCAATACTTCAAATGTGTTGAAACAATAATAATGGAAGAGTTTGAGTTCAATTACGAGGTCCGATTGCGAAAAAGTCACAAGTTATAGGCTTCGGAATGTAACACACAAACTGAGTCCAATTTGAGACGTTGACACACGGATGGAGCTAACTTGTTTCGACTGTCCCGAATCTTGTTCCAACACTTCAAATGTGCTGTAACAATAGTAATAGAAGAATTCGAGTTTAATTACGAGGTCCGGTTGCGAAAAAGTCACAAGTTATAGGCTTCGGAATGTAACTCACAAACTGAGTCCAATTTGAGACGTTGACGCACGGATGGAGCTAACTTGTTTCGACTGTCCCGAATCTTATTCCAACACTTCAAATGTGTTGAAACAATAGTAATGGAAGAATTTGAGTCTAATTACGAGGTTCGGTTGCGAAAAAGTCACAAGTTATAGGCTTCGGAATGTAACAGACAAACTGAGTCCAATTTGAGACGTTGACGCACGGATGGAGCTAACTTGTTTCGCCTATCGCGAATCTTGTTCCAATACTTCAAATGTGTTGAAACAATAATAATGGAAGAGTTTGAGTCCAATTACGAGGTCCGATTGCGAAAAAGTCACCAGTTATAGGCTTCGGAATGTAACACACAAACTGAGTCCAATTTGAGACGTTGACGCACGGATGGAGCTAACTTGTTTTGACTGCTACGAATCTTGTTTCAACACTTCAAATGTGTTGCAACAATAGTAATGGAAGAGTTTGAGTTCAATTACGAGGTCCGGTTGCGAAAAAGTCACAAGTTATAGGCTTCGGAATGTAACACACAAACTGAATCCAATTTGAGACGTTGACGCACGGATGGAGCTAACTTGTTTCGCCTATCCCGAATCTTGTTCCAATACTTCAAATGTGTTGAAACAATAATAATGGAAGAGTTTGAGTTCAATTACGAGGTCCGATTGCGAAAAAGTCACAAGTTATAGGCTTCGGAATGTAACACACAAACTGAGTCCAATTTGAGACGTTGACGCACGGATGGGGCTAACTTGTTTCGCCTAACCCGAATCTTGTTCCAATACTTCAAATGTGTTGAAACAATAATAATGGAAGAGTTTGAGTTCAATTACGAGGTCCGATTGCGAAAAAGTCACAAGTTATAGGCTTCGGAATGTAACACACAAACTGAGTCCAATTTGAGACTTTGTCCCACGGATGGAGCTAACTTGTTTCTCCTATCCCGAATCTTGTTCCAATACTTCAAATGTGTTGAAACAATAATAATGTAAGAGTTTGAGTCCAATTACGAGGTCCGATTGCGAAAAAGTCACAAGTTATAGGCTTCGGAATGTAACACACAAACTGAGTCCAATTTGAGACATTGACACACGGATGGAGCTAACTTGTTTTGACTGTCACGAATCTTGTTTCAACACTTCAAATGTGATGCAACAATAGTAATGGAAGAGTTTGAGTCCAATTACGAGGTCCGGTTGCGAAAAAGTCACAAGTTATAGGCTTCGGAATGTAACACACAAACTGAGTCCAATTTGAGACGTTGATGCACGGAAGGGGCTAACTTGTTTCGACAGTCATAAATCTTGTTCAAACACTTCAAATTTGTTGAAACAATAGTAATGGAAGAATTCGAGTCTAATTACGAGGTTCGGTTGCGAAAAAGTCACAAGTTATAGGCTTCGGAATGTTACATACAAACTGAGTCCAATTTGAGACGTTGACGCACGGATGGAGCTAACTTGTTTCGACAGTGATAAATCTTGTTCCAACACTTCAATTGTGTTGAAACAATTGTAATGGAAGAATTCGAGTCTAATTACGAGGTCCGGTTGCGAAAAAGTCACAAGTTATAGGCTTCGGAATGTAACACACAAACTGAGTCTAATTTTAGACGTTCACGCACGGATGGAGCTAACTTGTTTCGACTGTCCCGAATCTTGTTCCAACACTTCAAATGCGTTGAAACAATAATAATGGAAGAGTTTGAGTCCAATTACGAGGTCCGATTGCGAAAAAGTCACAAGTTATAGGCTTCGGAATGTAACACACAAACTGAGTCCAATTTGCGACGTTGACGCACGGATGGAGCTAACTTGTTTTGACTGCTACGAATCTTGTTTCACCACTTCAAATGTGTTGCAACAATAGTAATGGAAGAGTTTGAGTCCAATTACGAGGTCCGGTTGCGAAAAAGTCACAAGTTATAGGCTTCGGAATGTAACACACAAACTGAATCCAATTTGAGACGTTGACGCACGGATGGAGCTAACTTGTTTCGCCTATCCCGAATCTTGTTCCAATACTTTAAATGTGTTGAAACAATAATAATGGAAGAGTTTGAGTTCAATTACGAGGTCCGATTGCTAAAAAGTTATAGGCTTCGGAATGTAACACACAAACTGAGTCCAATTTGAGACGTTGAAGCACGGATGGAGCTAACTTGTTTCGACAGTCATAAATCTTGTTCAAACACTTCAAATTTGTTGAAACAATTGTAATGGAAGAATTCGAGTCTAATTAGGAGGTCCGGTTGCGAAAAAGTCACAAGTTATAGGCTTCGGAATGTAACACACAAACTGAGTCCAATTTGAGACGTTGACGCACGGAAGGAGCTAACTTGTTTGGACAGTCATAAATCTTGTTCCAACACTTCAAATTTGTTGAAACAATTGTAATGGAAGAATTCGAGTCTAATTACGAGGTCCGGTTGCGAAAAAGTCACAAGTTATAGGCTTCGGAATGTAGCACACAAACTGAGTCCAATATGAGACGTTGACGCACGGATGGAGCTAACTTGTTTCGACTGTCCCGAATATTGTTCCAACACTTCAAATGTGCTGTAACAATAGTAATAGAAGAATTCGAGTTTAATTACGAGGTCCGGTTGCGAAAAAGTCACAAGTTATAGGCTTCAGAATGTAACACACAAACTGAGTCCAATTTGGGACGTTGACGCACGGATGGAGCTAACTTGTTTCGCCTATCGCGAATCTTGTTCCAATACTTCAAATGTGTTGAAACAATAATAATGGAAGAGTTTGAGTCCAATTACGAGGTCCGATTGCGAAAAAGTCACCAGTTATAGGCTTCGGAATGTAACACAAAAAATGAGTCCAATTTGAGACGTTGACGCACGGATGGAGCTAACTTGTTTTGACTGCTACGAATCTTGTTTCAACACTTCAAATGTGTTGCAACAATAGTAATGGAAGAGTTTGAGTCCAATTACGAGGTCCGGTTGCGAAAAAGTCACAAGTTATAGGCTTCGGAATGTAACACACAAACTGAATCCAATTTGAGACGTTGACGCACGGATGGAGCTAACTTATTTCGCCTATCCCGAATCTTGTTCCAATACTTCAAATGTGTTGAAACAATAATAATGGAAGAGTTTGAGTTCAATTACGAGGTCCGATTGCGAAAAAGTCACAAGTTATAGGCTTCGGAATGTAACACACAAACTGAGTCCAATTTGAGACGTTGACGCACGGATGGGGCTAACTTGTTTCGCCTAACCCGAATCTTGTTCCAATAATTCAAATGTGTTGAAACAATAATAATGGAAGAGTTTGAGTTCAATTATGAGGTCCGATTGCGAAAAAGTCACAAGTTATAGGCTTCGGAATGTAACACACAAACTGAGTCCAATTTGAGACGTTGACGCACGGATGGAGCTAACTTGTTTCGCCTATCCCGAATCTTGTTCCAATACTTTAAATGTGTTGAAACAATAATAATGGAAGAGTTTGAGTTCAATTACGAGGTCCGATTGCGAAAAAGTCACAAGTTATAGGCTTCGGAATGTAACACACAAACTGAGTCCAATTTGAGACGTTGACGCACGGATGGAGCTAACTTGTTTCGACTGTCCCGAATCTTGTTCCAACACTTCAAATGTGTCGAAACAATAGTAATGGAAGAATTCGAGTATAATTACAAGGTTCGGTTGCGAAAAAGTCACAAGTTATAGGCTTCGGAATGTAACACACAAACTGAGTCCAATTTGAGACGTTGACGCACGGATGGAGCTAACTTGTTTCGCCTATCCCGAATCTTGTTCCAATACTTCAAATGTGTTGAAACAATTATAATGGAAGAGTTTGAGTTCAATTACGAGGTCCGATTGCGAAAAAGTCACAAGTTATAGGCTTCGGAATGTAACACACAAACTGAGTCCAATTTGAGACGTTGAAGCACGGATGGAGCTAACTTGTTTCGACAGTCATAAATCTTGTTCAAACACTTGAAATTTGTTGAAACAATTGTAATGGAAGAATTCGAGTCTAATTACGAGGTCCGGTTGCGAAAAAGTCACAAGTTATAGGCTTCGGAATGTAACACACAAACTGAGTCCAATTTGAGACGTTGACGCACGGAAGGAGCTAACTTGTTTGGACAGTCATAAATCTTGTTCCAACACTTCAAATTTGTTGAAACAATTGTAATGGAAGAATTCGAGTCTAATTACGAGGTCCGGTTGCGAAAAAGTCACAAGTTATAGGCTTCGGAATGTAGCACACAAACTGAGTCCAATATGAGACGTTGACGCACGGATGGAGCTAACTTGTTTCGACTGTCCCGAATATTGTTCCAACACTTCAAATGTGCTGTAACAATAGTAATAGAAGAATTCGAGTTTAATTACGAGGTCCGGTTGCGAAAAAGTCACAAGTTATAGGCTTCAGAATGTAACACACAAACTGAGTCCAATTTGGGACGTTGACGCACGGATGGAGCTAACTTGTTTCGCCTATCGCGAATCTTGTTCCAATACTTCAAATGTGTTGAAACAATAATAATGGAAGAGTTTGAGTCCAATTACGAGGTCCGATTGCGAAAAAGTCACCAGTTATAGGCTTCGGAATGTAACACAAAAAATGAGTCCAATTTGAGACGTTGACGCACGGATGGAGCTAACTTGTTTTGACTGCTACGAATCTTGTTCCAATACTTCAAATGTGTTGAAACAATAATAATGGAAGAGTTTGAGTCCAATTACGAGGTCCGATTGCGAAAAAGTCACCAGTTATAGGCTTCGGAATGTAACACACAAACTGAGTCCAATTTGAGACGTTGTCCCACGGATGGAGCTAACTTGTTTCTCCTATCCCGAATCTTGTTCCAATACTTCAAATGTGTTGAAACAATAAGTAATGGAAGAGTTTGAGTCCAATTACGAGGTCCGATTGCGAAAAAGTCACAAGTTATAGGCTTCGGAATGTAACACACAAACTGAGTCCAATTTGAGACGTTGACAGCACGGATGGAGCTAACTTGTTTCGACTGTCACTAATCTTGTTCAACACTTCAAATTTGTTGAAACAATAGTAATGGAAGAATTCGAGTCTAATTACGAGGTCCGGTTGCGAAAAAGTCACAAGTTATAGGCTTCGGAATGTAACACACAAACTGAGTCCAATTTGAGACGTTGACGCACGGATGGAGCTAACTTGTTTCGACAGTGCATAAATCTTGTTCCAACACTTCAATTGTGTTGAAACAATAGTAATGGAAGAATTCGAGTCTAATTACGAGGTCCGGTTGCGAAAAAGTCACAAGTTATAGGCTTCGGAATGTAACACACAAACTGAGTCCAATTTGAGACGTTGACGCACGGATGGAGCTAACTTGTTTCGACTGTCCGAATCTTGTTCCAACACTTCAAATGTGTTGAAACAATAGTAATGGAAGAATTCGAGTCTAATTACGAGGTCCGGTTGCGAAAAAGTCACAAGTTATAGGCTTCGGAATGTAACACACAAACTGAGTCCAATTTGAGACGTTGACGCACGGATGGAGCTAACTTGTTTCGACTGTCCCGAATCATATTCCAACACTTCAAATGTGTTGAAACAATAATAATGGAAGAGTTTGAGTCCAATTACGAGGTCCGATTGCGAAAAAGTCACAAGTTATAGGCTTCGGAATGTAACACACAAACTGAGTCCAATTTGAGACGTTGACGCACGGATGGAGCTACCTTGTTTCGACTGCTCCGAATCTTGTTCACCACTTCAAATGTGTTGCAACAATAGTAATGGAAGAGTTTGAGTCCAATTACGAGGTCCGGTTGCGAAAAAGTCACAAGTTATAGGCTTCGGAATGTAACACACAAACTGAATCCAATTTGAGACGTTGACGCACGGATGGAGCTAACTTGTTTCGCCTATCCCGAATCTTGTTCCAATACTTTAAATGTGTTGAAACAATAATAATGGAAGAGTTTGAGTTCAATTACGAGGTCCGATTGCTAAAAAGTTATAGGCTTCGGAATGTAACACACAAACTGAGTCCAATTTGAGACGTTGAAGCACGGATGGAGCTAACTTGTTTCGACAGTCATAAATCTTGTTCAAACACTTGAAATTTGTTGAAACAATTGTAATGGAAGAATTCGAGTCTAATTACGAGGTCCGGTTGCGAAAAAGTCACAAGTTATAGGCTTCGGAATGTAACACACAAACTGAGTCCAATTTGAGACGTTGACGCACGGAAGGAGCTAACTTGTTTGGACAGTCATAAATCTTGTTCCAACACTTCAAATTTGTTGAAACAATTGTAATGGAAGAATTCGAGTCTAATTACGAGGTCCGGTTGCGAAAAAGTCACAAGTTATAGGCTTCGGAATGTAGCACACAAACTGAGTCCAATATGAGACGTTGACGCACGGATGGAGCTAACTTGTTTCGACTGTCCCGAATATTGTTCCAACACTTCAAATGTGCTGTAACAATAGTAATAGAAGAATTCGAGTTTAATTACGAGGTCCGGTTGCGAAAAAGTCACAAGTTATAGGCTTCAGAATGTAACACACAAACTGAGTCCAATTTGGGACGTTGACGCACGGATGGAGCTAACTTGTTTCGCCTATCGCGAATCTTGTTCCAATACTTCAAATGTGTTGAAACAATAATAATGGAAGAGTTTGAGTCCAATTACGAGGTCCGATTGCGAAAAAGTCACCAGTTATAGGCTTCGGAATGTAACACAAAAAATGAGTCCAATTTGAGACGTTGACGCACGGATGGAGCTAACTTGTTTTGACTGCTACGAATCTTGTTTCAACACTTCAAATGTGTTGCAACAATAGTAATGGAAGAGTTTGAGTCCAATTACGAGGTCCGGTTGCGAAAAAGTCACAAGTTATAGGCTTCGGAATGTAACACACAAACTGAATCCAATTTGAGACGTTGACGCACGGATGGAGCTAACTTATTTCGCCTATCCTGAATCTTGTTCCAATACTTCAAATGTGTTGAAACAATAATAATGGAAGAGTTTGAGTTCAATTACGAGGTCCGATTGCGAAAAAGTCACAAGTTATAGGCTTCGGAATGTAACACACAAACTGAGTCCAATTTGAGACGTTGACGCACGGATGGGGCTAACTTGTTTCGCCTAACCCGAATCTTGTTCCAATAATTCAAATGTGTTGAAACAATAATAATGGAAGAGTTTGAGTTCAATTATGAGGTCCGATTGCGAAAAAGTCACAAGTTATAGGCTTCGGAATGTAACACACAAACTGAGTCCAATTTGAGACGTTGACGCACGGATGGAGCTAACTTGTTTCGCCTATCCCGAATCTTGTTCCAATACTTTAAATGTGTTGAAACAATAATAATGGAAGAGTTTGAGTTCAATTACGAGGTCCGATTGCGAAAAAGTCACAAGTTATAGGCTTCGGAATGTAACACACAAACTGAGTCCAATTTGAGACGTTGACGCACGGATGGAGCTAACTTGTTTCGACTGTCCCGAATCTTGTTCCAACACTTCAAATGTGTCGAAACAATAGTAATGGAAGAATTCGAGTATAATTACAAGGTTCGGTTGCGAAAAAGTCACAAGTTATAGGCTTCGGAATGTAACACACAAACTGAGTCCAATTTGAGACGTTGACGCACGGATGGAGCTAACTTATTTCGCCTATCCTGAATCTTGTTCCAATACTTCAAATGTGTTGAAACAATAATAATGGAAGAGTTTGAGTTCAATTACGAGGTCCGATTGCGAAAAAGTCACAAGTTATAGGCTTCGGAATGTAGCACACAAACTGAGTCCAATATGAGACGTTGACGCACGGATGGAGCTAACTTGTTTCGACTGTCCCGAATATTGTTCCAACACTTCAAATGTGCTGTAACAATAGTAATAGAAGAATTCGAGTTTAATTACGAGGTCCGGTTGCGAAAAAGTCACAAGTTATAGGCTTCAGAATGTAACACACAAACTGAGTCCAATTTGGGACGTTGACGCACGGATGGAGCTAACTTGTTTCGCCTATCGCGAATCTTGTTCCAATACTTCAAATGTGTTGAAACAATAATAATGGAAGAGTTTGAGTCCAATTACGAGGTCCGATTGCGAAAAAGTCACCAGTTATAGGCTTCGGAATGTAACACAAAAAATGAGTCCAATTTGAGACGTTGACGCACGGATGGAGCTAACTTGTTTTGACTGCTACGAATCTTGTTTCAACACTTCAAATGTGCTGCAACAATAGTAATGGAAGAGTTTGAGTCCAATTACGAGGTCCGGTTGCGAAAAAGTCACAAGTTATAGGCTTCGGAATGTAACACACAAACTGAATCCAATTTGAGACGTTGACGCACGGATGGAGCTAACTTATTTCGCCTATCCCGAATCTTGTTCCAATACTTCAAATGTGTTGAAACAATAATAATGGAAGAGTTTGAGTTCAATTACGAGGTCCGATTGCGAAAAAGTCACAAGTTATAGGCTTCGGAATGTAACACACAAACTGAGTCCAATTTGAGACGTTGACGCACGGATGGGGCTAACTTGTTTCGCCTAACCCGAATCTTGTTCCAATAATTCAAATGTGTTGAAACAATAATAATGGAAGAGTTTGAGTTCAATTACGAGGTCCGATTGCGAAAAAGTCACAAGTTATAGGCTTCGGAATGTAACACACAAACTGAGTCCAATTTGAGACGTTGACGCACGGATGGAGCTAACTTGTTTCGCCTATCCCGAATCTTGTTCCAATACTTTAAATGTGTTGAAACAATAATAATGGAAGAGTTTGAGTTCAATTACGAGGTCCGATTGCGAAAAAGTCACAAGTTATAGGCTTCGGAATGTAACACACAAACTGAGTCCAATTTGAGACGTTGACGCACGGATGGAGCTAACTTGTTTCGACTGTCCCGAATCTTGTTCCAACACTTCAAATGTGTCGAAACAATAGTAATGGAAGAATTCGAGTATAATTACAAGGTTCGGTTGCTAAAAAGTCACAAGTTATAGGCTTCGGAATGTAACACACAAACTGAGTCCAATTTGAGACGTTGACGCACGGATGGAGCTAACTTGTTTCGCCTATCCCGAATCTTGTTCCAATACTTCAAATGTGTTGAAACAATTATAATGGAAGAGTTTGAGTTCAATTACGAGGTCCGATTGCGAAAAAGTCACAAGTTATAGGCTTCAGAATGTAACACACAAACTGAGTCCAATTTGAGACGTTGACGCACGGATGGGGCTAACTTGTTTCGCCTAACCCGAATCTTATTCCAATACTTCAAATGTGTTGAAACAATAATAATGGAAGAGTTTGAGTTCAATTACGAGGTCCGATTGTGAAAAAGTCACAAGTTATAGGCTTCGGAATGTAACACACAAACTGAGTCCAATTTGAGACGTTGACGCACGGATGGAGCTAACTTGTTTCGCCTATCCCGAATCTTGTTCCAATACTTCAAATGTGTTGAAACAATAATAATGGAAGAGTTTGAGTTCAATTACGAGGTCCGATTGCGAAAAAGTCACAAGTTATAGGCTTCGGAATGTAACACACAAACTGAGTCCAATTTGAGACGTTGACACACGGATGGAGCTAACTTGTTTCGACTGTCCCGAATCTTGTTCCAACACTTCAAATGTGCTGTAACAATAGTAATAGAAGAATTCGAGTTTAATTACGAGGTCCGGTTGCGAAAAAGTCACAAGTTATAGGCTTCGGAATGTAACACACAAACTGAGTCCAATTTGAGACGTTGACGCACGGATGGAGCTAACTTGTTTCGACTGTCCCGAATCTTATTCCAACACTTCAAATGTGTTGAAACAATAGTAATGGAAGAATTTGAGTCTAATTACGAGGTTCGGTTGCGAAAAAGTCACAAGTTATAGGCTTCGGAATGTAACAGACAAACTGAGTCCAATTTGAGACGTTGACGCACGGATGGAGCTAACTTGTTTCGCCTATCGCGAATCTTGTTCCAATACTTCAAATGTGTTGAAACAATAATAATGGAAGAGTTTGAGTCCAATTACGAGGTCCGATTGCGAAAAAGTCACCAGTTATAGGCTTCGGAATGTAACACACAAACTGAGTCCAATTTGAGACGTTGACGCACGGATGGAGCTAACTTGTTTTGACTGCTACGAATCTTGTTTCAACACTTCAAATGTGTTGCAACAATAGTAATGGAAGAGTTTGAGTTCAATTACTAGGTCCAGTTGCGAAAAAGTCACAAGTTATAGGCTTCGGAATGTAACACACAAACTGAATCCAATTTGAGACGTTGACGCACGGATGGAGCTAACTTGTTTCGCCTATCCCGAATCTTGTTCCAATACTTCAAATGTGTTGAAACAATAATAATGGAAGAGTTTGAGTTCAATTACGAGGTCCGATTGCGAAAAAGTCACAAGTTATAGGCTTCGGAATGTAACACACAAACTGAGTCCAATTTGAGACGTTGACGCACGGATGGGGCTAACTTGTTTCGCCTAACCCGAATCTTGTTCCAATACTTCAAATGTGTTGAAACAATAATAACGGAAGAGTTTGAGTTCAATTACGAGGTCCGATTGTGAAAAAGTCACAAGTTATAGGCTTCGGAATGTAACACACAAACTGAGTCCAATTTGAGACGTTGTCGCACGGATGGAGCTAACTTGTTTCTCCTATCCCGAATCTTGTTCCAATACTTCAAATGTGTTGAAACAATAATAATGTAAGAGTTTGAGTCCAATTACGAGGTCCGATTGCGAAAAAGTCACAAGTTATAGGCTTCGGAATGTAACACACAAACTGAGTCCAATTTGAGACATTGACACACGGATGGAGCTAACTTGTTTTGACGGTCACGAATCTTGTTTCAACACTTCAAATGTGATGCAACAATAGTAATGGAAGAGTTTGAGTCCAATTACGAGGTCCGGTTGCGAAAAAGTCACAAGTTATAGGCTTCGGAATGTAACACACAAACTGAGTCCAATTTGAGACGTTGATGCACGGAAGGGGCTAACTTGTTTCGACAGTCATAAATCTTGTTCAAACACTTCAAATTTGTTGAAACAATAGTAATGGAAGAATTCGAGTCTAATTACGAGGTTCGGTTGCGAAAAAGTCACAAGTTATAGGCTTCGGAATGTAACATACAAACTGAGTCCAATTTGAGACGTTGACGCACGGATGGAGCTAACTTGTTTCGACAGTGATAAATCTTGTTCCAACACTTCAATTGTGTTGAAACAATTGTAATGGAAGAATTCGAGTCTAATTACGAGGTCCGGTTGCGAAAAAGTCACAAGTTATAGGCTTCGGAATGTAACACACAAACTGAGTCTAATTTTAGACGTTCACGCACGGATGGAGCTAACTTGTTTCGACTGTCCCGAATCTTGTTCCAACACTTCAAATGCGTTGAAACAATAATAATGGAAGAGTTTGAGTCCAATTACGAGGTCCGATTGCGAAAAAGTCACAAGTTATAGGCTTCGGAATGTAACACACAAACTGAGTCCAATTTGAGACGTTGACGCACGGATGGAGCTAACTTGTTTTGACTGCTACGAATCTTGTTTCACCACTTCAAATGTGTTGCAACAATAGTAATGGAAGAGTTTGAGTCCAATTACGAGGTCCGGTTGCGAAAAAGTCACAAGTTATAGGCTTCGGAATGTAACACACAAACTGAATCCAATTTGAGACGTTGACGCACGGATGGAGCTAACTTGTTTCGCCTATCCCGAATCTTGTTCCAATACTTTAAATTTGTTGAAACAATAATAATGGAAGAGTTTGAGTTCAATTACGAGGTCCGATTGCTAAAAAGTTATAGGCTTCGGAATGTTACACACAAACTGAGTCCAATTTGAGACGTTGAAGCACGGATGGAGCTAACTTGTTTCGACAGTCATAAATCTTGTTCAAACACTTGAAATTTGTTGAAACAATTGTAATGGAAGAATTCGAGTCTAATTACGAGGTCCGGTTGCGAAAAAGTCACAAGTTATAGGCTTCGGAATGTAACACACAAACTGAGTCCAATTTGAGACGTTGACGCACGGAAGGAGCTAACTTGTTTGGACAGTCATAAATCTTGTTCCAACACTTCAAATTTGTTGAAACAATTGTAATGGAAGAATTCGAGTCTAATTACGAGGTCCGGTTGCGAAAAAGTCACAAGTTATAGGCTTCGGAATGTAGCACACAAACTGAGTCCAACATGAGACGTTGACGCACGGATGGAGCTAACTTGTTTCGACTGTCCCGAATATTGTTCCAACACTTCAAATGTGCTGTAACAATAGTAATAGAAGAATTCGAGTTTAATTAAGAGGTCCGGTTGCGAAAAAGTCACAAGTTATAGGCTTCAGAATGTAACACACAAACTGAGTCCAATTTGGGACGTTGACGCACGGATGGAGCTAACTTGTTTCGCCTATCGCGAATCTTGTTCCAATACTTCAAATGTGTTGAAACAATAATAATGGAAGAGTTTGAGTCCAATTACGAGGTCCGATTGCGAAAAAGTCACCAGTTATAGGCTTCGGAATGTAACACAAAAAATGAGTCCAATTTGAGACGTTAACGCACGGATGGAGCTAACTTGTTTTGACTGCTACGAATCTTGTTTCAACACTTCAAATGTGTTGCAACAATAGTAATGGAAGAGTTTGAGTCCAATTACGAGGTCCGGTTGCGAAAAAGTCACAAGTTATAGGCTTCGGAATGTAACACACAAACTGAATCCAATTTGAGACGTTGACGCACGGATGGAGCTAACTTATTTCGCCTATCCCGAATCTTGTTCCAATACTTCAAATGTGTTGAAACAATAATAATGGAAGAGTTTGAGTTCAATTACGAGGTCCGATTGCGAAAAAGTCACAAGTTATAGGCTTCGGAATGTAACACACAAACTGAGTCCAATTTGAGACGTTGACGCACGGATGGGGCTAACTTGTTTCGCCTAACCCGAATCTTGTTCCAATAATTCAAATGTGTTGAAACAATAATAATGGAAGAGTTTGAGTTCAATTACGAGGTCCGATTGCGAAAAAGTCACAAGTTATAGGCTTCGGAATGTAACACACAAACTGAGTCCAATTTGAGACGTTGACGCACGGATGGAGCTAACTTGTTTCGCCTATCCCGAATCTTGTTCCAATACTTTAAATGTGTTGAAACAATAATAATGGAAGAGTTTGAGTTCAATTACGAGGTCCGATTGCGAAAAAGTCACAAGTTATAGGCTTCGGAATGTAACACACAAACTGAGTCCAATTTGAGACGTTGACGCACGGATGGAGCTAACTTGTTTCGACTGTCCCGAATCTTGTTCCAACACTTCAAATGTGTCGAAACAATAGTAATGGAAGAATTCGAGTATAATTACAAGGTTCGGTTGCGAAAAAGTCACAAGTTATAGGCTTCGGAATGTAACACACAAACTGAGTCCAATTTGAGACGTTGACGCACGGATGGAGCTAACTTGTTTCGCCTATCCCGAATCTTGTTCCAATACTTCAAATGTGTTGAAACAATTATAATGGAAGAGTTTGAGTTCAATTACGAGGTCCGATTGCGAAAAAGTCACAAGTTATAGGCTTCAGAATGTAACACACAAACTGAGTCCAATTTGAGACGTTGACGCACGGATGGGGCTAACTTGTTTCGCCTAACCCGAATCTTGTTCCAATACTTCAAATGTGTTGAAACAATAATAATGGAAGAGTTTGAGTTCAATTACGAGGTCCGATTGCGAAAAAGTCACAAGTTATAGGCTTCGGAATGTAACACACAAACTGAGTCCAATTTGAGACGTTGACGCACGGATGGAGCTAACTTGTTTCGCCTATCCCGAATCTTGTTCCAATACTTCAAATGTGTTGAAACAATAATAATGGAAGAGTTTGAGTTCAATTACGAGGTCCGATTGCGAAAAAGTCACAAGTTATAGGCTTCGGAATGTAACACACAAACTGAGTCCAATTTGAGACGTTGACACACGGATGGAGCTAACTTGTTTCGACTGTCCCGAATCTTGTTCCAACACTTCAAATGTGCTGTAACAATAGTAATAGAAGAATTCGAGTTTAATTACGAGGTCCGGTTGCGAAAAAGTCACAAGTTATAGGCTTCGGAATGTAACACACAAACTGAGTCCAATTTGAGACGTTGACGCACGGATGGAGCTAACTTGTTTCGACTGTCCCGAATCTTATTCCAACACTTCAAATGTGTTGAAACAATAGTAATGGAAGAATTTGAGTCTAATTACGAGGTTCGGTTGCGAAAAAGTCACAAGTTATAGGCTTCGGAATGTAACAGACAAACTGAGTCCAATTTGAGACGTTGACGCACGGATGGAGCTAACTTGTTTCGCCTATCGCGAATCTTGTTCCAATACTTCAAATGTGTTGAAACAATAATAATGGAAGAGTTTGAGTCCAATTACGAGGTCCGATTGCGAAAAAGTCACCAGTTATAGGCTTCGGAATGTAACACACAAACTGAGTCCAATTTGAGACGTTGACGCACGGATGGAGCTAACTTGTTTTGACTGCTACGAATCTTGTTTCAACACTTCAAATGTGTTGCAACAATAGTAATGGAAGAGTTTGAGTTCAATTACGAGGTCCGGTTGCGAAAAAGTCACAAGTTATAGGCTTCGGAATGTAACACACAAACTGAGTCCAATTTGAGACGTTGACGCACGGATGGAGCTAACTTGTTTTGACTGCTACGAATCTTGTTTCAACACTTCAAATGTGTTGAAACAATAGTAATGGAAGAGTTTGAGTTCAATTACGAGGTCCGATTGCGAAAAAGTCACAAGTTATAGGCTTCAGAATGTAACACACAAACTGAGTCCAATTTGAGACGTTGACGCACGGATGGGGCTAACTTGTTTCGCCTAACCCGAATCTTGTTCCAATACTTCAAATGTGTTGAAACAATAATAATGGAAGAGTTTGAGTCCAATTACGAGGTCCGATTGCGAAAAAGTCACCAGTTATAGGCTTCGGAATGTAACACACAAACTGAGTCCAATTTGAGACGTTGACGCACGGATGGAGCTAACTTGTTTTGACTGCTACGAATCTTGTTTCAACACTTCAAATGTGTTGCAACAATAGTAATGGAAGAGTTTGAGTTCAATTACGAGGTCCGGTTGCGAAAAAGTCACAAGTTATAGGCTTCGGAATGTAACACACAAACTGAATCCAATTTGAGACGTTGACGCACGGATGGAGCTAACTTGTTTCGCCTATCCCGAATCTTGTTCCAATACTTCAAATGTGTTGAAACAATAATAATGGAAGAGTTTAAGTTCAATTACGAGGTCCGATTGCGAAAAAGTCACAAGTTATAGGCTTCGGAATGTAACACACAAACTGAGTCCAATTTGAGACATTGACACACGGATGGAGCTAACTTGTTTTGACTGTCATGAATCTTGTTTCAACACTTCAAATGTGATGCAACAATAGTAATGGAAGGGTTTGAGTCCAATTACGAGGTCCGGTTGCGAAAAAGTCACAAGTTATAGGCTTCGGAATGTAACACACAAACTGAGTCCAATTTGAGACGTTGATGCACGGAAGGGGCTAACTTGTTTCGACAGTCATAAATCTTGTTCAAACACTTCAAATTTGTTGAAACAATAGTAATGGAAGAATTCGAGTCTAATTACGAGGTTCGGTTGCGAAAAAGTCACAAGTTATAGGCTTCGGAATGTAACATACAAACTGAGTCCAATTTGAGACGTTGACGCACGGATGGAGCTAACTTGTTTTGACTGCTACGAATCTTGTTTCACCACTTCAAATGTGTTGCAACAATAGTAATGGAAGAGTTTGAGTCCAATTACGAGGTCCGGTTGCGAAAAAGTCACAAGTTATAGGCTTCGGAATGTAACACACAAACTGAATCCAATTTGAGACGTTGACGCACGGATGGAGCTAACTTGTTTCGCCTATCCCGAATCTTGTTCCAATACTTTAAATGTGTTGAAACAATAATAATGGAAGAGTTTGAGTTCAATTACGAGGTCCGATTGCGAAAAAGTCACAAGTTATAGGCTTCGGAATGTAACACACAAACTGAGTCCAATTTGAGACGTTGACGCACGGATGGGGCTAACTTGTTTCGCCTGACCCGAATCTTGTTCCAAAACTTCAAATGTGTTGAAACAATAATAATGGAAGAGTTTGAGTTCAATTACGAGGTCCGATTGCGAAAAAGTCACAAGTTATAGGCTTCGGAATGTAACACACAAACTGAGTCCAATTTGAGACGTTGTCGCACGGATGGAGCTAACTTGTTTTGACTGTCACGAATCTTGTTTCAACACTTCAAATGTGATGCAACAATAGTAATGGAAGAGTTTGAGTCCAATTACGAGGTCCGGTTGCGAAAAAGTCACAAGTTATAGGCTTCGGAATGTAACACACAAACTGAGTCCAATTTGAGACGTTGATGCACGGAAGGGGCTAACTTGTTTCGACAGTAATAAATCTTGTTCAAACACTTCAAATTTGTTGAAACAATAGTAATGGAAGAATTCGAGTCTAATTACGAGGTTCGGTTGCGAAAAAGTCACAAGTTATAGGCTTCGGAATGTAACATACAAACTGAGTCCAATTTGAGACGTTGACGCACGGATGGAGCTAACTTGTTTCGACAGTGATAAATCTTGTTCCAACACTTCAATTGTGTTGAAACAATTGTAATGGAAGAATTCGAGTCTAATTACGAGGTCCGGTTGCGAAAAAGTCACAAGTTATAGGCTTCGGAATGTAACACACAAACTGAGTCTAATTTTAGACGTTCACGCACGGATGGAGCTAACTTGTTTCGACTGTCCCGAATCTTGTTCCAACACTTCAAATGCGTTGAAACAATAATAATGGAAGAGTTTGAGTCCAATTACGAGGTCCGATTGCGAAAAAGTCACAAGTTATAGGCTTCGGAATGTAACACACAAACTGAGTCCAATTTGAGTCGTTGACGCACGGATGGAGCTAACTTGTTTTGACTGCTACGAATCTTGTTTCACCACTTCAAATGTGTTGCAACAATAGTAATGGAAGAGTTTGAGTCCAATTACGAGGTCCGGTTGCGAAAAAGTCACAAGTTATAGGCTTCGGAATGTAACACACAAACTGAATCCAATTTGAGACGTTGACGCACGGATGGAGCTAACTTGTTTCGCCTATCCCGAATCTTGTTCCAATACTTTAAATGTGTTGAAACAATAATAATGGAAGAGTTTGAGTTCAATTACGAGGTCCGATTGCGAAAAAGTTATAGGCTTCGGAATGTAACACACAAACTGAGTCCAATTTGAGACGTTGAAGCACGGATGGAGCTAACTTGTTTCGACAGTCATAAATCTTGTTCAAACACTTCAAATTTGTTGAAACAATTGTAATGGAAGAATTCGAGTCTAATTACGAGGTCCGGTTGCGAAAAAGTCACAAGTTATAGGCTTCGGAATGTAACACACAAACTGAGTCCAATTTGAGACGTTGACGCACGGAAGGAGCTAACTTGTTTGGACAGTCATAAATCTTGTTCCAACACTTCAAATTTGTTGAAACAATTGTAATGGAAGAATTCGAGTCTAATTACGAGGTCCGGTTGCGAAAAAGTCACAAGTTATAGGCTTCGGAATGTAGCACACAAACTGAGTCCAATATGAGACGTTGACGCACGGATGGAGCTAACTTGTTTCGACTGTCCCGAATATTGTTCCAACACTTCAAATGTGCTGTAACAATAGTAATAGAAGAATTCGAGTTTAATTACGAGGTCCGGTTGCGAAAAAGTCACAAGTTATAGGCTTCAGAATGTAACACACTGATATTCGCTCAAAAGTGCTTATTTTAAGCAATTATCCTTTTAGCGTTATTGCATTCTCCTACGTAAAATACTCTATTTACCTACTTTTCTACGTAAGAGTCTCTTCTGTTGCGTAGAACACAATTTTCTGGACGAAATGGTATATTTGCATGCATTAAACACATTTTCGGAAGTCTAGATATTAAGCCGTTCTGATAAAGTCTCATTACGCGCTTCTTCTGTCGCAGGAAACCCGATGGGACGATTCTCAAGACTTGTGGGCCCAGATTTTTAGAAATCACCAATCAAGGATTTGCGATTTTTGGAAAGATTCCAAAATCTTGAAACTCTGCTTAATTAGGGTTTCCCCTCTTAGAAGTTTCCTCTTTAGAAGAATTTCTATCTTTAGAAATCTTCCGAATTTGGAAAAGTCGACAAAAGGAAACACCCCAAATCTAGCAGAATTTTAATTTTGGGAAATTTCCCAAAATTATAAGGGATCTCGCAATCAAATCTTTCTTGGAAGATCTCCACCGTTCGGGAAACTTTCCAATCTAGGTATTTTCCAATCTGGGAATTCCTAAATTTTAACCCATCTCGAATTTGGAAACTAATTCAAAAACTTGCCTAAATCTAGTGCTTGTTTAGTGAACCCTAAAAAGGCAAGGATCTTCCAAATAGAATCCCGAATACCTAGACCGTGCGCTCTAACTTTTCTGCAGGAACACGATCCAGTGTGGGTAGAGAGCGAAAGCTCAAAGAGGTGGAGTCGGGCCCAAGCCCATTAGGATACCCCTCTCTAACCCACGGAGGAGACCCCGTGGCGTGGCCCACGGGAGGTAAGTCTCTATCCTCGCCTTGAGTGCGATACAGAGCATATTGGGTGCATCATTGTCGCTTGTCTATTTGCTTTCGCATCCATATTCTTCGACTTGCGTGGCGTGGCCGTTAATCAATCAACTCTAAGAGAGCAGACCCAGCTCCAAATTGAAACTGGTGGGATTTCATCACCCACCTCATCATTCCAACTGATTTGATCCCAAGGCTCCATTTAATTAAAAAGAATCAAGAAGTAGAGCCAATTAGCCCGGTGTTCGAGGAAAAATCCACGCAAAGCGAACCCGCTTAACATCCAATCGAAATAAGACCACGAGCGCGGGTCCCTGTTGTCTAACACACCCATAAGTCCCTGCTACTCAAGTACACTGAGCTCGACGTGGCCTCTTGGACTATTCGGCGGTTAGTTGCGTGTGGACTAGGAACACGCACCAACCCTAGCTTAACCCGAGGGAACACTCTTCTTCTACACTTGACCAATCCGGTTAGTCTGGGACGTACTTAAGACAGCCATTGTGCCGCACGTCTGTCTAGGCTTCGGATTGCCTTGTTGTTGACTAGAGTTAGTACTAAAGGATTCGCTCTGAAGAGTGTAGCCTGGTGAGAACCTCTGAGTGCAAACAGTTAGTCCGGCGGCTAAAAGATAAACCAGTGGTCCGCCCACTGTCATAATCTACTCTAGCCCCAAAACTAACAAGATAATGCCTAAAATATATCCTGATTGTTTAGAATAGGATTATCTGTGCTTGGTGTGCATCATTTAGAATCACTACTCCAGTATCTCCTTTTGGCAACTTTTTGCCAAATCTTGGGCTTGCTTTTTCAAGTAGAAGCCCAGTTGGACCTGTCCTCACCTTTTACTGACTCGATCTGAGAGTTAGTCCACCGCACCCCTCCATCGCCTCTAATGGCAGATGAACGGCCTCTGTATGAGACCTACTACAGTTTCTGTGAGAATCGAGGTGATCACTCTCAACAATGGTATGACAATACTGAGTATCATCATGATACTCCAGTCTCGCACACTTCTACAGGGTATGATAATCACCGAGATCCGGAGTACAATTCTGTACTCCAAGAACTTAAAAATTCAGTCTCTGCCCTTCGTGCCGCAGTCCAGCAACCTGTGTATCATTCCCAGTCTGTAGGATATTACCCTCCTATCCAGCAAGATGTCTGTACCTTTCCATCTCCAATGCAGACCTCCTATGACAACACTTATTATCCGGATAATAGGAGTCACCATAACTTTGGTTGGGAACAGTCTGCCCTCCCGCAGCAATTGCCGCAGGATAATTATCCTTCCGGGTTCCATCAACCCAATGGAGAGTATGACTGGCAATACTCGCAATCCCAGTACCCGTCATATCCACAGAATGACTATTCTGATCAACAGTGGGCCCCTCAGGATTTTCAGAGTCAGCAACTAGTCCCAGACTCCACTTTGCCTTACAACTTTCATACCCAGTCGGACTACAATCAAGAATTCGCACCTCAGCTCCCCTTGGCTGAACCACCTCCGTTGGCTACTAAACCCGGTCTAGAGGACCTTCTCTCTCAGTACATTGCCCAGCAACAACAGTATTTCCAAGGTCTAGAGCACCAACAACAGTTATCTATGGAGAGCTTGGAGCAACGTCTAGTTCAATTAGAAAATGAGAGAGAGGAAGTCAACTTCACTAGCCCACCAATAGCCTATCCTGAGGAGAATGATATGGCCACTGTCTATAATGAGGAGCCGCACAATTGGACCCAATACCACCATTGTGAGGAAGAAATAGAAGTTGTACCCACCCTTAGATCGAGCCAGACTATTGAGGAGCCAGTGTTTCCTTCTTCGGTGCCTTTAACAGCACCAAATCTTGAACCTACCTCAGAGCAACCTAATTCTCACTCTACCTCTGCTGCCCCTGATGTCGATCTTCATGACACTAAGCTGTGTCTCGATCGTAGGATCCCAACTGTCATTGATCTACCGTTCCTCCCCACCTCCCTTGGATTGTGCAACAACAGTGATAAACCCGATTCTCAATCTTTGGTGCCCTTAACAGCACCAACTTCTAGACCGAGCACAGAGGAACTCAGTTCCATCTCTATCTCTGTTAATTCTCTCTCTGCTCTGAATGCAGACATTCCTACTGATGAGCCATGTCTAGAAAATGGGCCTCCCGCTGTCCTGGACCTACCGATCCCCACCGAGGAGGGACATATTGAGTGTAGGGATTGGAACATCCCTATCACATTAGGAAACATCGAGAAAGAAGTCAACAATTTTCACCTGTCACCCTACGTCGATATTATCGATGACCCATGTGTCGTAGAGAGTCTAATTCAAGACTCTCCTGAAGATATATTATCCAAGTGTCATGAACACTGTGAGTTTGACTTCATCTCGAAGTCCAATATTTCTGGTATTACTGATCTGCAGGAGTCTGCTCCATTCAGATACATTCCCGCAAAACTCAATGAGTTTGCGGCTCTGCTAACCACGGTCAGAGAACCCATTACTACTCCCTTCTCAGTCTTTACTGAGAAGCTTCTATCCCTCCCCGCTGAACTAAATGTTTTTGCGGGTCTGCTCAGAGAAACCGCTCCTACTCTCCTCTCAATCTTTACTGAGAAGCTTCGATCCCTCCCAGATCAACTCCGTACTTTTGTCAGTCTGCTCAGAGAGCTCAATGCCCTTCTCTCAATTTACACTGAGAAAGACCTGTTCTACACAGGTATACCTAGACAAGGGATAGGATAATTGTTTCCGTTCCACCTTAGGTGTCAGGAAGACTGCAGATTCACTCAGTCTCCATGAGTTTTATCCTGGTTGGGGGTACTTGATATACCCCCGTCATGTCTGGCTGAAGACGTAAAACTTAGCGCTTTCGGAAAGGCAATTCCGGTATTCCTAGAGTACATGAGTCTCATGCATTTGTGATTATTGTTATATCTCTGAAAATGCAGGTACATTCATTCTCCCAATCATCAGGTATCACACACTGTCGAGTTTTTGCCGACTTGGTAACATCCTTCCTGAATCTTTGCATCATCATCACTGATTTGTTATCATTTTATGTCCCGGTCCTGAGCACCGAGGACGGTGCTATATTTTGGTTGGGGGTGGGTATTTACCAAAACTCATGTATTCCTTTTGATAAAAAAAAAAAAAAAAAAAAAAAAAAAAAAAAAAAAAAAAGGTTGTTTTTGGGGTGATTTCCGATGTTCTCCAAAAGTTTTCTAGAATTTCAAAAATGTGTCAAATACCCTGACTTTGATTAGCTGAAAACCTCCGTTAAGTCAGTATTGAGGATGTCAATTTTTGTTTAAAGTTAGCGTTGAATCAAGTCAAGCGTGGCTACAGCAGGTTTGAAAACTCAGAAAATCTCAGATTTGGCACAATTGTACACTATCAACATCAGAGTCGTCCTAAGTTTTGAAACTCTAGAGATCCTATAAGAATAATTGTGGAGACCTAACCCAGTGAGCTTTCGAACCTTTAATCATTTCGGAGAGTTATACAATAATCCTGAGTCAATGCATGACTCACTATTCTTCATGCCCGCAATATTCGTTGAGAGATCTCATTATCTTTTGCTTCGATCATAGAACTCGGAACGACATCAACATTGGATTACTACGACAGAACCTTCTCTATATCCAGTCAAGACAGTATACATGATAGTGCAAACCCTAGAAAATGATTTAGGCCATTTTTTTCTGAACCATTCAGCCTTTTTACTCACCTGAATTATACTTCACTAGAAACCCCTTGAACATTTCTATAAAAGCCTTTTATTTGCAAACCCATCAACCTAAAATCCAGTCCCGCTACGAAACATGACTGGCTACCCTTATTTTGAGATGGACAAAAGAATAACTGATGTGGGTGTACCGTGAAAAGAAAAGTAAAGAAGAAGAATCAAAAGGAAAAGAAAGTGGTTCAAGCTGAAAACAAAATATGAAAAGAAAGTATGAAGAAGAGCTGAAAAGAAATTGAGCAGTCTCAGAAATATCAAGAAAAAGAGAAAAATATGAAAAAAGGAAAAAGAACCAGATAATGGTGTTACGTCGCAGGAAAAATGCAAGAAAATGACAATATCCTCTCAAGATCTTTGAAATCCTGTATCCCTTTATCTCTCTACACCTGACCTAAGCCTCATTACAACCCAGGAAAGTCCTACTTGATTCTAGGATAGTACGATCATAAAATGTGGAGATTGGAGAAAGAGAAGCTATAGAGTTTGATCTGACGTTCCCGAGTGAAGTGGTATTCCAATCATGAGATCTTCTTCTGTTAAGGATGTCCTTCCTTCAAATAATACATATGTGAGATCTTTGCTTTCATATATCAACACATCTCCTCACATATAAATTGAGAGAAAAGAAGAAAACCCTTCTTGTGTGATTCTATTCTGAGTGCTAAACATGTGAGATTTGAGGTCAAGGCATAAAAACTTAGAGGTGATCTGAAAATCTTTACTGTCGGATGATGAGAATGTTGAGCACACACACACGCAGAGTCTGACTATTTTGGGTCATGATTATCAGTCTGTAGTCTTGCCAAGACTCTCCAACTCTTCGCTAGCACGTAACTATTTTTGCATCAATTCAATGATTTGACGAACGGTGTTTTCCCGGAGCTAATATGAAAAAGTGTGCAGCATGTGCAGAGCCCTTTTAAGCTCATTTATTTCGCACTAATTGCCAAGGATTGGCAATATGCTGGTTGGGGGTTGTGATATTCGCTCAAAAGTGCTTATTTTAAGCAATTATCCTTTTAGCGTTATTGCATTCTCCTACGTAAAATACTCTATTTACCTACTTTTCTACGTAAGAGTCTCTTCTGTTGCGTAGAACACAATTTTCTGGACGAAATGGTATATTTGCATGCATTAAACACATTTTCGGAAGTCTAGATATTAAGCCGTTCTGATAAAGTCTCATTACGCGCTTCTTCTGTCGCAGGAAACCCGATGGGACGATTCTCAAGACTTGTGGGCCCAAATCGATCATGAAAGCCCATTATCAAAGCTTAAAGAGCCCACATGCTATGACTAGAAGATATGGGCCAAATATGGGCTGAATAAGAGGACCATAAAGTCGGCCCAAAGAACGAAGAGAGCCGGAGAGCCAATGACCAAGAGACGGACCAAAGCGTTTAAAGCCACATGAGTCAGCAAAGAATGATAGTCGACTCTACTGGAGAAGCGTGAGGATGGTCACAGTGAAGAACAGGGTTCCAGACCCTCCGCCAGTGCTTTTTTTCCATTTTTTTTGATACTTTTTCTCTCATCTCTCCTTATTCTCTCTCTCTCTTCATCTCTCGGTCCTCGAATCTACTGACCTAACCCCAGAACTCCTGCCCATCGGCTCTATCTCATCTCCCTTAGCTTTCTGACCGTTGGATCTTCCATCGGACCATTGGATCTTCAATCGGACCGTTGGATCTCTCTAGATCCGTCGATCTACCAATCTGAGTCCCAATCAAGTCACCATCCATCCGATCGCCTTCAGAATGCCCGTCACATCATCTTGTGAGACGATGGACATCATCAGTCCATGTGGGCCAGTAGCCGGGCCCATCAGCATCGACCCGCTGTCCGACCAGTTAGTGGACCCCGCGAATTTCAAAAATAATTTTAATTAAATGGGGGGTCCACTAATTGGGGAGATTCCCCATAGAAAAGTAGCATTTTACTTAAAAAAAAAAAAAAAAAAAAAAAAAAAAAAAAAAAATTAAAAATATTTTTTTTATTTAAAAAATACCCTATTTCCATTAATGGAAATAGGGAGCTTTATAAGAGGAAGGAGAAGGGTTCGTTCGAACCCTAATCCCCCTCCAATCTCCTCCTCTCCTTCCCCCTATCCTTTCCCTTCTTCCCCGCGATTTCTTTCTCCTCTTTTTCCTCTTTTCTTCTTCGTCTTCTTCACCTATACTTCGCCGGAGTTGCAGGTTTGCAACTCCGGCCGTCCTTCTTCTTCTTCCTCTTCTTCTTCTTCTTCTTCTTCTTCTTCTTCTTCTTCTTCTTCTTCTTCTTCTTCTTCTTCTTCTTCTTCTTCTTTCTCCTTCTCTCCTCTGTCTTCTTCTCGTTTTTGCTGTTCTAGTTTTCGTTTCACGTCCTCACCGGAGTTGCAGGCTGCAACTCCGGTCGCCAGCGCACCTCTCCGCCTCCACCATCTTCTCCGGCCACAGATGCTCATCTCCTTACACCACAGCAACGCCTCCCTCCATCTCTAATCTCTCTCCCACGATCCAAGCCGCCGTTGATATCACCACCATCAAACCGGAGTTGCAGGTTTGCAACTCCGGCGAACCTGCAAATACCGTCTCCTTCTTCCTCTTCAGCCTGCAGCGCCACCTCCTCTCATCTGCAACTCCTTGCTCTGCTCTCCTCCACCTCTGACCTAGCCGAACTTGAAACCTAGGCTTCATCCTCTTGCTGTTGAGCAAACCACGATCACATGCCCCTTTCGTTTCCGAACGAAACTCTACCGCCTTGCAACGCCTCTACTTTCCACACAGGGTACCAGCAAGGGCGCATCTCCACCGCCCCATCCTTGGCCGGAGCTGCCATTAATGGGCGTCCAATAGCAGCAAGCGTCCACACCTATCATCCTCTCCTTCGATGCTACCTTGATGTTCATTTCCACATGCATCTTCACCATGGAGATCTAGATCTCCAAGCTTCAACTTCAGTTCACCACTTTACTGAAGCACGTGCCGGGCAATAACTCCGGTGAAACCAACACCCTCAAGCCACCAATAACTCCGGATGAACGCTCTCCCACAATCCTCCAAAGCCGGGGCAACCACTTCTCAATAGGCTGATCTCGTAGAATGGTGAGTGCACAAGGTAAAAGATTAACTTTTTCCCTCTTCTCTCCCCCTCCATCCTCTCTCTTCTTTTCTCTCTCTACCTCTCTCTCTCTAGATCCTTTTAGTCACTTTCTCTCTCTACAATCTCTCTTTTTTTTCTTTATTTCTCTCTCTCTCATTGTAGCTTTCTTAACTTAGTGTAGTTCCAGCAAATATTGTAAGACTTTTAATTACTTTGAATAAATTTTAGTTGTCATTATTACTTGATTGTAATAGGTCACCTTTCATGCTTTACTTTATCTGTGTTCTTAATGCTCTTGATATTTATAGCATTCTCTCTCTAAAATCACAACAAATAATATTTTAAAGACCATTTCAATCACCACTCTCACCCCACCATCATTTTCATCAATTTCTATGAAGAAAGTCCGTCATTTTATGTTCTTTACTGCACGTTCACTAATCCCGAGTGCGGATTCGACTCCGACTTTCCACTGTGCTAGAATTCTTAATTTTTGCAGAGAAAAAGACTCGGATTAATTACAAATGTGTTGAGATTAGGGTCGTTCTCTCAACGACGGAAAAATCCTACTTTCACACACAAACTGAGTCCAATTTGGGACGTTGACGCACGGATGGAGCTAACTTGTTTCGCCTATCGCGAATCTTGTTCCAATACTTCAAATGTGTTGAAACAATAATAATGGAAGAGTTTGAGTTCAATTACGAGGTCCGATTGCGAAAAAGTCACAAGTTATAGGCTTCGGAATGTAACACACAAACTGAGTCCAATTTGAGACGTTGACGCACGGATGGGGCTAACTTGTTTCGCCTAACCCGAATCTTGTTCCAATAATTCAAATGTGTTGAAACAATAATAATGGAAGAGTTTGAGTTCAATTATGAGGTCCGATTGCGAAAAAGTCACAAGTTATAGGCTTCGGAATGTAACACACAAACTGAGTCCAATTTGAGACGTTGACGCACGGATGGAGCTAACTTGTTTCGCCTATCCCGAATCTTGTTCCAATACTTTAAATGTGTTGAAACAATAATAATGGAAGAGTTTGAGTTCAATTACGAGGTCCGATTGCGAAAAAGTCACAAGTTATAGGCTTCGGAATGTAACACACAAACTGAGTCCAATTTGAGACGTTGACGCACGGATGGAGCTAACTTGTTTCGACTGTCCCGAATCTTGTTCCAACACTTCAAATGTGTCGAAACAATAGTAATGGAAGAATTCGAGTATAATTACAAGGTTCGGTTGCGAAAAAGTCACAAGTTATAGGCTTCGGAATGTAACACACAAACTGAGTCCAATTTGAGACATTGACACACGGATGGAGCTAACTTGTTTTGACTGTCACGAATCTTGTTTCAACACTTCAAATGTGATGCAACAATAGTAATGGAAGAGTTTGAGTCCAATTACGAGGTCCGGTTGCGAAAAAGTCACAAGTTATAGGCTTCGGAATGTAACACACAAACTGAGTCCAATTTGAGACGTTGATGCACGGAAGGGGCTAACTTGTTTCGACAGTAATAAATCTTGTTCAAACACTTCAAATTTGTTGAAACAATAGTAATGGAAGAATTCGAGTCTAATTACGAGGTTCGGTTGCGAAAAAGTCACAAGTTATAGGCTTCGGAATGTAACATACAAACTGAGTCCAATTTGAGACGTTGACGCACGGATGGAGCTAACTTGTTTCGACTGTCCCGAATCTTGTTCCAACACTTCAAATGTGTCGAAACAATAGTAATGGAAGAATTCGAGTATAATTACAAGGTTCGGTTGCGAAAAAGTCACAAGTTATAGGCTTCGGAATGTAACACACAAACTGAGTCCAATTTGAGACGTTGACGCACGGATGGAGCTAACTTGTTTCGCCTATCCCGAATCTTGTTCCAATACTTCAAATGTGTTGAAACAATTATAATGGAAGAGTTTGAGTTCAATTACGAGGTCCGATTGCGAAAAAGTCACAAGTTATAGGCTTCAGAATGTAACACACAAACTGAGTCCAATTTGAGACGTTGACGCACGGATGGGGCTAACTTGTTTCGCCTAACCCGAATCTTGTTCCAATACTTCAAATGTGTTGAAACAATAATAATGGAAGAGTTTGAGTTCAATTACGAGGTCCGATTGTGAAAAAGTCACAAGTTATAGGCTTCGGAATGTAACACACAAACTGAGTCCAATTTGAGACGTTGACGCACGGATGGAGCTAACTTGTTTCGCCTATCCCGAATCTTGTTCCAATACTTCAAATGTGTTGAAACAATAATAATGGAAGAGTTTGAGTTCAATTACGAGGTCCGATTGCGAAAAAGTCACAAGTTATAGGCTTCGGAATGTAACACACAAACTGAGTCCAATTTGAGACGTTGACGCACGGATGGAGCTAACTTGTTTCGACAGTGATAAATCTTGTTCCAACACTTCAATTGTGTTGAAACAATTGTAATGGAAGAATTCGAGTCTAATTACGAGGTCCGGTTGCGAAAAAGTCACAAGTTATAGGCTTCGGAATGTAACATACAAACTGAGTCCAATTTGAGACGTTGACGCACGGATGGAGCTAACTTGTTTCGACAGTGATAAATCTTGTTCCAACACTTCAATTGTGTTGAAACAATTGTAATGGAAGAATTCGAGTCTAATTACGAGGTCCGGTTGCGAAAAAGTCACAAGTTATAGGCTTCGGAATGTAACATACAAACTGAGTCCAATTTGAGACGTTGACGCACGGATGGAGCTAACTTGTTTCGACAGTGATAAATCTTGTTCCAACACTTCAATTGTGTTGAAACAATTGTAATGGAAGAATTCGAGTCTAATTACGAGGTCCGGTTGCGAAAAAGTCACAAGTTATAGGCTTCGGAATGTAACACACAAACTGAGTCTAATTTTAGACGTTCACGCACGGATGGAGCTAACTTGTTTCGACTGTCCCGAATCTTGTTCCAACACTTCAAATGCGTTGAAACAATAATAATGGAAGAGTTTGAGTCCAATTACGAGGTCCGATTGCGAAAAAGTCACAAGTTATAGGCTTCGGAATGTAACACACAAACTGAGTCCAATTTGAGACGTTGACGCACGGATGGAGCTAACTTGTTTTGACTGCTACGAATCTTGTTTCACCACTTCAAATGTGTTGCAACAATAGTAATGGAAGAGTTTGAGTCCAATTACGAGGTCCGGTTGCGAAAAAGTCACAAGTTATAGGCTTCGGAATGTAACACACAAACTGAATCCAATTTGAGACGTTGACGCACGGATGGAGCTAACTTGTTTCGCCTATCCCGAATCTTGTTCCAATACTTTAAATGTGTTGAAACAATAATAATGGAAGAGTTTGAGTTCAATTACGAGGTCCGATTGCGAAAAAGTTATAGGCTTCGGAATGTAACACACAAACTGAGTCCAATTTGAGACGTTGAAGCACGGATGGAGCTAACTTGTTTCGACTGTCATAAATCTTGTTCAAACACTTCAAATTTGTTGAAACAATTGTAATGGAAGAATTCGAGTCTAATTACGAGGTCCGGTTGCGAAAAAGTCACAAGTTATAGGCTTCGGAATGTAACACACAAACTTAGTCCAATTTGAGACGTTGACGCACGGAAGGAGCTAACTTGTTTGGACAGTCATAAATCTTGTTCCAACACTTCAAATTTGTTGAAACAATTGTAATGGAAGAATTCGAGTCTAATTACGAGGTCCGGTTGCGAAAAAGTCACAAGTTATAGGCTTCGGAATGTAGCACACAAACTGAGTCCAATATGAGACGTTGACGCACGGATGGAGCTAACTTGTTTCGACTGTCCCGAATATTGTTCCAACACTTCAAATGTGCTGTAACAATAGTAATAGAAGAATTCGAGTTTAATTACGAGGTCCGGTTGCGAAAAAGTCACAAGTTATAGGCTTCAGAATGTAACACACAAACTGAGTCCAATTTGGGACGTTGACGCACGGATGGAGCTAACTTGTTTCGCCTATCGCGAATCTTGTTCCAATACTTCAAATGTGTTGAAACAATAATAATGGAAGAGTTTGAGTCCAATTACGAGGTCCGATTGCGAAAAAGTCACCAGTTATAGGCTTCGGAATGTAACACAAAAAATGAGTCCAATTTGAGACGTTGACGCACGGATGGAGCTAACTTGTTTTGACTGCTACGAATCTTGTTTCAACACTTCAAATGTGTTGCAACAATAGTAATGGAAGAGTTTGAGTCCAATTACGAGGTCCGGTTGCGAAAAAGTCACAAGTTATAGGCTTCGGAATGTAACACACAAACTGAATCCAATTTGAGACGTTGACGCACGGATGGAGCTAACTTATTTCGCCTATCCCGAATCTTGTTCCAATACTTCAAATGTGTTGAAACAATAATAATGGAAGAGTTTGAGTTCAATTACGAGGTCCGATTGCGAAAAAGTCACAAGTTATAGGCTTCGGAATGTAACACACAAACTGAGTCCAATTTGAGACGTTGACGCACGGATGGGGCTAACTTGTTTCGCCTAACCCGAATCTTGTTCCAATAATTCAAATGTGTTGAAACAATAATAATGGAAGAGTTTGAGTTCAATTACGAGGTCCGATTGCGAAAAAGTCACAAGTTATAGGCTTCGGAATGTAACACACAAACTGAGTCCAATTTGAGACGTTGACGCACGGATGGAGCTAACTTGTTTCGCCTATCCCGAATCTTGTTCCAATACTTTAAATGTGTTGAAACAATAATAATGGAAGAGTTTGAGTTCAATTACGAGGTCCGATTGCGAAAAAGTCACAAGTTAGAGGCTTCGGAATGTAACACACAAACTGAGTCCAATTTGAGACGTTGACGCACGGATGGAGCTAACTTGTTTCGACTGTCCCGAATCTTGTTCCAACACTTCAAATGTGTCGAAACAATAGTAATGGAAGAATTCGAGTATAATTACAAGGTTCGGTTGCGAAAAAGTCACAAGTTATAGGCTTCGGAATGTAACACACAAACTGAGTCCAATTTGAGACGTTGACGCACGGATGGAGCTAACTTGTTTCGCCTATCCCGAATCTTGTTCCAATACTTCAAATGTGTTGAAACAATTATAATGGAAGAGTTTGAGTTCAATTACGAGGTCCGATTGCGAAAAAGTCACAAGTTATAGGCTTCAGAATGTAACACACAAACTGAGTCCAATTTGAGACGTTGACGCACGGATGGGGCTAACTTGTTTCGCCTAACCCGAATCTTGTTCCAATACTTCAAATGTGTTGAAACAATAATAATGGAAGAGTTTGAGTTCAATTACGAGGTCCGATTGCGAAAAAGTCACAAGTTATAGGCTTCGGAATGTAACACACAAACTGAGTCCAATTTGAGACGTTGACGCACGGATGGAGCTAACTTGTTTCGCCTATCCCGAATCTTGTTCCAATACTTCAAATGTGTTGAAACAATAATAATGGAAGAGTTTGAGTTCAATTACGAGGTCCGATTGCGAAAAAGTCACAAGTTATAGGCTTCGGAATGTAACACACAAACTGAGTCCAATTTGAGACGTTGACACACGGATGGAGCTAACTTGTTTCGACTGTCCCGAATCTTGTTCCAACACTTCAAATGTGCTGTAACAATAGTAATAGAAGAATTCGAGTTTAATTACGAGGTCCGGTTGCGAAAAAGTCACAAGTTATAGGCTTCGGAATGTAACACACAAACTGAGTCCAATTTGAGACGTTGACGCACGGATGGAGCTAACTTGTTTCGACTGTCCCGAATCTTATTCCAACACTTCAAATGTGTTGAAACAATAGTAATGGAAGAATTTGAGTCTAATTACGAGGTTCGGTTGCGAAAAAGTCACAAGTTATAGGCTTCGGAATGTAACAGACAAACTGAGTCCAATTTGAGACGTTGACGCACGGATGGAGCTAACTTGTTTCGCCTATCGCGAATCTTGTTCCAATACTTCAAATGTGTTGAAACAATAATAATGGAAGAGTTTGAGTCCAATTACGAGGTCCGATTGCGAAAAAGTCACCAGTTATAGGCTTCGGAATGTAACACACAAACTGAGTCCAATTTGAGACGTTGACGCACGGATGGAGCTAACTTGTTTTGACTGCTACGAATCTTGTTTCAACACTTCAAATGTGTTGCAACAATAGTAATGGAAGAGTTTGAGTTCAATTACGAGGTCCGGTTGCGAAAAAGTCACAAGTTATAGGCTTCGGAATGTAACACACAAACTGAATCCAATTTGAGACGTTGACGCACGGATGGAGCTAACTTGTTTCGCCTATCCCGAATCTTGTTCCAATACTTCAAATGTGTTGAAACAATAATAATGGAAGAGTTTGAGTTCAATTACGAGGTCCGATTGCGAAAAAGTCACAAGTTATAGGCTTCGGAATGTAACACACAAACTGAGTCCAATTTGAGACATTGACACACGGATGGAGCTAACTTGTTTTGACTGTCATGAATCTTGTTTCAACACTTCAAATGTGATGCAACAATAGTAATGGAAGAGTTTGAGTCCAATTACGAGGTCCGGTTGCGAAAAAGTCACAAGTTATAGGCTTCGGAATGTAACACACAAACTGAGTCCAATTTGAGACGTTGATGCACGGAAGGGGCTAACTTGTTTCGACAGTCATAAATCTTGTTCAAACACTTCAAATTTGTTGAAACAATAGTAATGGAAGAATTCGAGTCTAATTACGAGGTTCGGTTGCGAAAAAGTCACAAGTTATAGGCTTCGGAATGTAACATACAAACTGAGTCCAATTTGAGACGTTGACGCACGGATGGAGCTAACTTGTTTTGACTGCTACGAATCTTGTTTCACCACTTCAAATGTGTTGCAACAATAGTAATGGAAGAGTTTGAGTCCAATTACGAGGTCCGGTTGCGAAAAAGTCACAAGTTATAGGCTTCGGAATGTAACACACAAACTGAATCCAATTTGAGACGTTGACGCACGGATGGAGCTAACTTGTTTCGCCTATCCCGAATCTTGTTCCAATACTTTAAATGTGTTGAAACAATAATAATGGAAGAGTTTGAGTTCAATTACGAGGTCCGATTGCGAAAAAGTTATAGGCTTCGGAATGTAACACACAAACTGAGTCCAATTTGAGACGTTGAAGCACGGATGGAGCTAACTTGTTTCGACAGTCATAAATCTTGTTCAAACACTTCAAATTTGTTGAAACAATTGTAATGGAAGAATTCGAGTCTAATTACGAGGTCCGGTTGCGAAAAAGTCACAAGTTATAGGCTTCGGAATGTAACACACAAACTGAGTCCAATTTGAGACGTTGACGCACGGAAGGAGCTAACTTGTTTGGACAGTCATAAATCTTGTTCCAACACTTCAAATTTGTTGAAACAATTGTAATGGAAGAATTCGAGTCTAATTACGAGGTCCGGTTGCGAAAAAGTCACAAGTTATAGGCTTCGGAATGTAGCACACAAACTGAGTCCAATATGAGACGTTGACGCACGGATGGAGCTAACTTGTTTCGACTGTCCCGAATATTGTTCCAACACTTCAAATGTGCTGTAACAATAGTAATAGAAGAATTCGAGTTTAATTACGAGGTCCGGTTGCGAAAAAGTCACAAGTTATAGGCTTCAGAATGTAACACACAAACTGAGTCCAATTTGGGACGTTGACGCACGGATGGAGCTAACTTGTTTCGCCTATCGCGAATCTTGTTCCAATACTTCAAATGTGTTGAAACAATAATAATGGAAGAGTTTGAGTTCAATTACGAGGTCCGATTGCGAAAAAGTCACAAGTTATAGGCTTCGGAATGTAACACACAAACTGAGTCCAATTTGAGACGTTGACGCACGGATGGGGCTAACTTGTTTCGCCTAACCCGAATCTTGTTCCAATAATTCAAATGTGTTGAAACAATAATAATGGAAGAGTTTGAGTTCAATTATGAGGTCCGATTGCGAAAAAGTCACAAGTTATAGGCTTCGGAATGTAACACACAAACTGAGTCCAATTTGAGACGTTGACGCACGGATGGAGCTAACTTGTTTCGCCTATCCCGAATCTTGTTCCAATACTTTAAATGTGTTGAAACAATAATAATGGAAGAGTTTGAGTTCAATTACGAGGTCCGATTGCGAAAAAGTCACAAGTTATAGGCTTCGGAATGTAACACACAAACTGAGTCCAATTTGAGACGTTGACGCACGGATGGAGCTAACTTGTTTCGACTGTCCCGAATCTTGTTCCAACACTTCAAATGTGTCGAAACAATAGTAATGGAAGAATTCGAGTATAATTACAAGGTTCGGTTGCGAAAAAGTCACAAGTTATAGGCTTCGGAATGTAACACACAAACTGAGTCCAATTTGAGACATTGACACACGGATGGAGCTAACTTGTTTTGACTGTCACGAATCTTGTTTCAACACTTCAAATGTGATGCAACAATAGTAATGGAAGAGTTTGAGTCCAATTACGAGGTCCGGTTGCGAAAAAGTCACAAGTTATAGGCTTCGGAATGTAACACACAAACTGAGTCCAATTTGAGACGTTGATGCACGGAAGGGGCTAACTTGTTTCGACAGTAATAAATCTTGTTCAAACACTTCAAATTTGTTGAAACAATAGTAATGGAAGAATTCGAGTCTAATTACGAGGTTCGGTTGCGAAAAAGTCACAAGTTATAGGCTTCGGAATGTAACATACAAACTGAGTCCAATTTGAGACGTTGACGCACGGATGGAGCTAACTTGTTTCGACAGTGATAAATCTTGTTCCAACACTTCAATTGTGTTGAAACAATTGTAATGGAAGAATTCGAGTCTAATTACGAGGTCCGGTTGCGAAAAAGTCACAAGTTATAGGCTTCGGAATGTAACACACAAACTGAGTCTAATTTTAGACGTTCACGCATGGATGGAGCTAACTTGTTTCGACTGTCCCGAATCTTGTTCCAACACTTCAAATGCGTTGAAACAATAATAATGGAAGAGTTTGAGTCCAATTACGAGGTCCGATTGCGAAAAAGTCACAAGTTATAGGCTTCGGAATGTAACACACAAACTGAGTCCAATTTGAGTCGTTGACGCACGGATGGAGCTAACTTGTTTTGACTGCTACGAATCTTGTTTCACCACTTCAAATGTGTTGCAACAATAGTAATGGAAGAGTTTGAGTCCAATTACGAGGTCCGGTTGCGAAAAAGTCACAAGTTATAGGCTTCGGAATGTAACACACAAACTGAATCCAATTTGAGACGTTGACGCACGGATGGAGCTAACTTGTTTCGCCTATCCCGAATCTTGTTCCAATACTTTAAATGTGTTGAAACAATAATAATGGAAGAGTTTGAGTTCAATTACGAGGTCCGATTGCGAAAAAGTTATAGGCTTCGGAATGTAACACACAAACTGAGTCCAATTTGAGACGTTGAAGCACGGATGGAGCTAACTTGTTTCGACAGTCATAAATCTTGTTCAAACACTTCAAATTTGTTGAAACAATTGTAATGGAAGAATTCGAGTCTAATTACGAGGTCCGGTTGCGAAAAAGTCACAAGTTATAGGCTTCGGAATGTAACACACAAACTGAGTCCAATTTGAGACGTTGACGCACGGAAGGAGCTAACTTGTTTGGACAGTCATAAATCTTGTTCCAACACTTCAAATTTGTTGAAACAATTGTAATGGAAGAATTCGAGTCTAATTACGAGGTCCGGTTGCGAAAAAGTCACAAGTTATAGGCTTCGGAATGTAGCACACAAACTGAGTCCAATATGAGACGTTGACGCACGGATGGAGCTAACTTGTTTCGACTGTCCCGAATATTGTTCCAACACTTCAAATGTGCTGTAACAATAGTAATAGAAGAATTTGAGTTTAATTACGAGGTCCGATTGCGAAAAAGTCACAAGTTATAGGCTTCAGAATGTAACACACAAACTGAGTCCAATTTGGGACGTTGACGCACGGATGGAGCTAACTTGTTTCGCCTATCGCGAATCTTGTTCCAATACTTCAAATGTGTTGAAACAATAATAATGGAAGAGTTTGAGTTCAATTACGAGGTCCGATTGCGAAAAAGTCACAAGTTATAGGCTTCGGAATGTAACACACAAACTGAGTCCAATTTGAGACGTTGACGCACGGATGGGGCTAACTTGTTTCGCCTAACCCGAATCTTGTTCCAATAATTCAAATGTGTTGAAACAATAATAATGGAAGAGTTTGAGTTCAATTATGAGGTCCGATTGCGAAAAAGTCACAAGTTATAGGCTTCGGAATGTAACACACAAACTGAGTCCAATTTGAGACGTTGACGCACGGATGGAGCTAACTTGTTTCGCCTATCCCGAATCTTGTTCCAATACTTTAAATGTGTTGAAACAATAATAATGGAAGAGTTTGAGTTCAATTACGAGGTCCGATTGCGAAAAAGTCACAAGTTATAGGCTTCGGAATGTAACACACAAACTGAGTCCAATTTGAGACGTTGACGCACGGATGGAGCTAACTTGTTTCGACTGTCCCGAATCTTGTTCCAACACTTCAAATGTGTCGAAACAATAGTAATGGAAGAATTCGAGTATAATTACAAGGTTCGGTTGCGAAAAAGTCACAAGTTATAGGCTTCGGAATGTAACACACAAACTGAGTCCAATTTGAGACATTGACACACGGATGGAGCTAACTTGTTTTGACTGTCACGAATCTTGTTTCAACACTTCAAATGTGATGCAACAATAGTAATGGAAGAGTTTGAGTCCAATTACGAGGTCCGGTTGCGAAAAAGTCACAAGTTATAGGCTTCGGAATGTAACACACAAACTGAGTCCAATTTGAGACGTTGATGCACGGAAGGGGCTAACTTGTTTCGACAGTAATAAATCTTGTTCAAACACTTCAAATTTGTTGAAACAATAGTAATGGAAGAATTCGAGTCTAATTACGAGGTTCGGTTGCGAAAAAGTCACAAGTTATAGGCTTCGGAATGTAACATACAAACTGAGTCCAATTTGAGACGTTGACGCACGGATGGAGCTAACTTGTTTCGACTGTCCCGAATCTTGTTCCAACACTTCAAATGTGTCGAAACAATAGTAATGGAAGAATTCGAGTATAATTACAAGGTTCGGTTGCGAAAAAGTCACAAGTTATAGGCTTCGGAATGTAACACACAAACTGAGTCCAATTTGAGACGTTGACGCACGGATGGAGCTAACTTGTTTCGCCTATCCCGAATCTTGTTCCAATACTTCAAATGTGTTGAAACAATTATAATGGAAGAGTTTGAGTTCAATTACGAGGTCCGATTGCGAAAAAGTCACAAGTTATAGGCTTCAGAATGTAACACACAAACTGAGTCCAATTTGAGACGTTGACGCACGGATGGGGCTAACTTGTTTCGCCTAACCCGAATCTTGTTCCAATACTTCAAATGTGTTGAAACAATAATAATGGAAGAGTTTGAGTTCAATTACGAGGTCCGATTGTGAAAAAGTCACAAGTTATAGGCTTCGGAATGTAACACACAAACTGAGTCCAATTTGAGACGTTGACGCACGGATGGAGCTAACTTGTTTCGCCTATCCCGAATCTTGTTCCAATACTTCAAATGTGTTGAAACAATAATAATGGAAGAGTTTGAGTTCAATTACGAGGTCCGATTGCGAAAAAGTCACAAGTTATAGGCTTCGGAATGTAACACACAAACTGAGTCCAATTTGAGACGTTGACGCACGGATGGAGCTAACTTGTTTCGACAGTGATAAATCTTGTTCCAACACTTCAATTGTGTTGAAACAATTGTAATGGAAGAATTCGAGTCTAATTACGAGGTCCGGTTGCGAAAAAGTCACAAGTTATAGGCTTCGGAATGTAACATACAAACTGAGTCCAATTTGAGACGTTGACGCACGGATGGAGCTAACTTGTTTCGACAGTGATAAATCTTGTTCCAACACTTCAATTGTGTTGAAACAATTGTAATGGAAGAATTCGAGTCTAATTACGAGGTCCGGTTGCGAAAAAGTCACAAGTTATAGGCTTCGGAATGTAACATACAAACTGAGTCCAATTTGAGACGTTGACGCACGGATGGAGCTAACTTGTTTCGACAGTGATAAATCTTGTTCCAACACTTCAATTGTGTTGAAACAATTGTAATGGAAGAATTCGAGTCTAATTACGAGGTCCAGTTGCGAAAAAGTCACAAGTTATAGGCTTCGGAATGTAACACACAAACTGAGTCTAATTTTAGACGTTCACGCACGGATGGAGCTAACTTGTTTCGACTGTCCCGAATCTTGTTCCAACACTTCAAATGCGTTGAAACAATAATAATGGAAGAGTTTGAGTCCAATTACGAGGTCCGATTGCGAAAAAGTCACAAGTTATAGGCTTCGGAATGTAACACACAAACTGAGTCCAATTTGAGACGTTGACGCACGGATGGAGCTAACTTGTTTTGACTGCTACGAATCTTGTTTCACCACTTCAAATGTGTTGCAACAATAGTAATGGAAGAGTTTGAGTCCAATTACGAGGTCCGGTTGCGAAAAAGTCACAAGTTATAGGCTTCGGAATGTAACACACAAACTGAATCCAATTTGAGACGTTGACGCACGGATGGAGCTAACTTGTTTCGCCTATCCCGAATCTTGTTCCAATACTTTAAATGTGTTGAAACAATAATAATGGAAGAGTTTGAGTTCAATTACGAGGTCCGATTGCGAAAAAGTTATAGGCTTCGGAATGTAACACACAAACTGAGTCCAATTTGAGACGTTGAAGCACGGATGGAGCTAACTTGTTTCGACTGTCATAAATCTTGTTCAAACACTTCAAATTTGTTGAAACAATTGTAATGGAAGAATTCGAGTCTAATTACGAGGTCCGGTTGCGAAAAAGTCACAAGTTATAGGCTTCGGAATGTAACACACAAACTTAGTCCAATTTGAGACGTTGACGCACGGAAGGAGCTAACTTGTTTGGACAGTCATAAATCTTGTTCCAACACTTCAAATTTGTTGAAACAATTGTAATGGAAGAATTCGAGTCTAATTACGAGGTCCGGTTGCGAAAAAGTCACAAGTTATAGGCTTCGGAATGTAGCACACAAACTGAGTCCAATATGAGACGTTGACGCACGGATGGAGCTAACTTGTTTCGACTGTCCCGAATATTGTTCCAACACTTCAAATGTGCTGTAACAATAGTAATAGAAGAATTCGAGTTTAATTACGAGGTCCGGTTGCGAAAAAGTCACAAGTTATAGGCTTCAGAATGTAACACACAAACTGAGTCCAATTTCGGACGTTGACGCACGGATGGAGCTAACTTGTTTCGCCTATCGCGAATCTTGTTCCAATACTTCAAATGTGTTGAAACAATAATAATGGAAGAGTTTGAGTCCAATTACGAGGTCCGATTGCGAAAAAGTCACCAGTTATAGGCTTCGGAATGTAACACAAAAAATGAGTCCAATTTGAGACGTTGACGCACGGATGGAGCTAACTTGTTTTGACTGCTACGAATCTTGTTTCAACACTTCAAATGTGTTGCAACAATAGTAATGGAAGAGTTTGAGTCCAATTACGAGGTCCGGTTGCGAAAAAGTCACAAGTTATAGGCTTCGGAATGTAACACACAAACTGAATCCAATTTGAGACGTTGACGCACGGATGGAGCTAACTTATTTCGCCTATCCCGAATCTTGTTCCAATACTTCAAATGTGTTGAAACAATAATAATGGAAGAGTTTGAGTTCAATTACGAGGTCCGATTGCGAAAAAGTCACAAGTTATAGGCTTCGGAATGTAACACACAAACTGAGTCCAATTTGAGACGTTGACGCACGGATGGGGCTAACTTGTTTCGCCTAACCCGAATCTTGTTCCAATAATTCAAATGTGTTGAAACAATAATAATGGAAGAGTTTGAGTTCAATTATGAGGTCCGATTGCGAAAAAGTCACAAGTTATAGGCTTCGGAATGTAACACACAAACTGAGTCCAATTTGAGACGTTGACGCACGGATGGAGCTAACTTGTTTCGCCTATCCCGAATCTTGTTCCAATACTTTAAAAGTGTTGAAACAATAATAATGGAAGAGTTTGAGTTCAATTACGAGGTCCGATTGCGAAAAAGTCACAAGTTATAGGCTTCGGAATGTAACACACAAACTGAGTCCAATTTGAGACGTTGACGCACGGATGGAGCTAACTTGTTTCGACTGTCCCGAATCTTGTTCCAACACTTCAAATGTGTCGAAACAATAGTAATGGAAGAATTCGAGTATAATTACAAGGTTCGGTTGCGAAAAAGTCACAAGTTATAGGCTTCGGAATGTAACACACAAACTGAGTCCAATTTGAGACGTTGACGCACGGATGGAGCTAACTTGTTTCGCCTATCCCGAATCTTGTTCCAACACTTCAAATGTGTCGAAACAATAGTAATGGAAGAATTCGAGTATAATTACAAGGTTCGGTTGCGAAAAAGTCACAAGTTATAGGCTTCGGAATGTAACACACAAACTGAGTCCAATTTGAGACGTTGACGCACGGAAGGAGCTAACTTGTTTGGACAGTCATAAATCTTGTTCCAACACTTCAAATTTGTTGAAACAATTGTAATGGAAGAATTCGAGTCTAATTACGAGGTCCGGTTGCGAAAAAGTCACAAGTTATAGGCTTCGGAATGTAGCACACAAACTGAGTCCAATATGAGACGTTGACGCACGGATGGAGCTAACTTGTTTCGACTGTCCCGAATATTGTTCCAACACTTCAAATGTGCTGTAACAATAGTAATAGAAGAATTCGAGTTTAATTACGAGGTCCGGTTGCGAAAAAGTCACAAGTTATAGGCTTCAGAATGTAACACACAAACTGAGTCCAATTTGGGACGTTGACGCACGGATGGAGCTAACTTGTTTCGCCTATCGCGAATCTTGTTCCAATACTTCAAATGTGTTGAAACAATAATAATGGAAGAGTTTGAGTCCAATTACGAGGTCCGATTGCGAAAAAGTCACCAGTTATAGGCTTCGGAATGTAACACAAAAAATGAGTCCAATTTGAGACGTTGACGCACGGATGGAGCTAACTTGTTTTGACTGCTACGAATCTTGTTTCAACACTTCAAATGTGTTGCAACAATAGTAATGGAAGAGTTTGAGTCCAATTACGAGGTCCGGTTGCGAAAAAGTCACAAGTTATAGGCTTCGGAATGTAACACACAAACTGAATCCAATTTGAGACGTTGACGCACGGATGGAGCTAACTTATTTCGCCTATCCCGAATCTTGTTCCAATACTTCAAATGTGTTGAAACAATAATAATGGAAGAGTTTGAGTTCAATTACGAGGTCCGATTGCGAAAAAGTCACAAGTTATAGGCTTCCGAATGTAACACACAAACTGAGTCCAATTTGAGACGTTGACGCACGGATGGGGCTAACTTGTTTCGCCTAACCCGAATCTTGTTCCAATAATTCAAATGTGTTGAAACAATAATAATGGAAGAGTTTGAGTTCAATTATGAGGTCCGATTGCGAAAAAGTCACAAGTTATAGGCTTCGGAATGTAACACACAAACTGAGTCCAATTTGAGACGTTGACGCACGGATGGAGCTAACTTGTTTCGCCTATCCCGAATCTTGTTCCAATACTTTAAAAGTGTTGAAACAATAATAATGGAAGAGTTTGAGTTCAATTACGAGGTCCGATTGCGAAAAAGTCACAAGTTATAGGCTTCGGAATGTAACACACAAACTAAGTCCAATTTGAGACGTTGACGCACGGATGGAGCTAACTTGTTTCGACTGTCCCGAATCTTGTTCCAACACTTCAAATGTGTCGAAACAATAGTAATGGAAGAATTCGAGTATAATTACAAGGTTCGGTTGCGAAAAAGTCACAAGTTATAGGCTTCGGAATGTAACACACAAACTGAGTCCAATTTGAGACGTTGACGCACGGATGGAGCTAACTTGTTTCGCCTATCCCGAATCTTGTTCCAATACTTCAAATGTGTTGAAACAATTATAATGGAAGAGTTTGAGTTCAATTACGAGGTCCGATTGCGAAAAAGTCACAAGTTATAGGCTTCGGAATGTAACACACAAACTGAGTCCAATTTGAGACGTTGAAGCACGGATGGAGCTAACTTGTTTCGACAGTCATAAATCTTGTTCAAACACTTGAAATTTGTTGAAACAATTGTAATGGAAGAATTTGAGTCTAATTACGAGGTCCGGTTGCGAAAAAGTCACAAGTTATAGGCTTCGGAATGTAACACACAAACTGAGTCCAATTTGAGACGTTGACGCACGGAAGGAGCTAACTTGTTTGGACAGTCATAAATCTTGTTCCAACACTTCAAATTTGTTGAAACAATTGTAATGGAAGAATTCGAGTCTAATTACGAGGTCCGGTTGCGAAAAAGTCACAAGTTATAGGCTTCGGAATGTAGCACACAAACTGAGTCCAATATGAGACGTTGACGCACGGATGGAGCTAACTTGTTTCGACTGTCCCGAATATTGTTCCAACACTTCAAATGTGCTGTAACAATAGTAATAGAAGAATTCGAGTTTAATTACGAGGTCCGGTTGCGAAAAAGTCACAAGTTATAGGCTTCAGAATGTAACACACAAACTGAGTCCAATTTGGGACGTTGACGCACGGATGGAGCTAACTTGTTTCGCCTATCGCGAATCTTGTTCCAATACTTCAAATGTGTTGAAACAATAATAATGGAAGAGTTTGAGTCCAATTACGAGGTCCGATTGCGAAAAAGTCACCAGTTATAGGCTTCGGAATGTAACACAAAAAATGAGTCCAATTTGAGACGTTGACGCACGGATGGAGCTAACTTGTTTTGACTGCTACGAATCTTGTTTCAACACTTCAAATGTGTTGCAACAATAGTAATGGAAGAGTTTGAGTCGAATTACGAGGTCCGGTTGCGAAAAAGTCACAAGTTATAGGCTTCGGAATGTAACACACAAACTGAATCCAATTTGAGACGTTGACGCACGGATGGAGCTAACTTATTTCGCCTATCCCGAATCTTGTTCCAATACTTCAAATGTGTTGAAACAATAATAATGGAAGAGTTTGAGTTCAATTACGAGGTCCGATTGCGAAAAAGTCACAAGTTATAGGCTTCGGAATGTAACACACAAACTGAGTCCAATTTGAGACGTTGACGCACGGATGGGGCTAACTTGTTTCGCCTAACCCGAATCTTGTTCCAATAATTCAAATGTGTTGAAACAATAATAATGGAAGAGTTTGAGTTCAATTATGAGGTCCGATTGCGAAAAAGTCACAAGTTATAGGCTTCGGAATGTAACACACAAACTGAGTCCAATTTGAGACGTTGACGCACGGATGGAGCTAACTTGTTTCGCCTATCCCGAATCTTGTTCCAATACTTTAAATGTGTTGAAACAATAATAATGGAAGAGTTTGAGTTCAATTACGAGGTCCGATTGCGAAAAAGTCACAAGTTATAGGCTTCGGAATGTAACACACAAACTGAGTCCAATTTGAGACGTTGACGCACGGATGGAGCTAACTTGTTTCGACTGTCCCGAATCTTGTTCCAACACTTCAAATGTGTCGAAACAATAGTAATGGAAGAATTCGAGTATAATTACAAGGTTCGGTTGCGAAAAAGTCACAAGTTATAGGCTTCGGAATGTAACACACAAACTGAGTCCAATTTGAGACATTGACACACGGATGGAGCTAACTTGTTTTGACTGTCACGAATCTTGTTTCAACACTTCAAATGTGATGCAACAATAGTAATGGAAGAGTTTGAGTCCAATTACGAGGTCCGGTTGCGAAAAAGTCACAAGTTATAGGCTTCGGAATGTAACACACAAACTGAGTCCAATTTGAGACGTTGATGCACGGAAGGGGCTAACTTGTTTCGACAGTAATAAATCTTGTTCAAACACTTCAAATTTGTTGAAACAATAGTAATGGAAGAATTCGAGTCTAATTACGAGGTTCGGTTGCGAAAAAGTCACAAGTTATAGGCTTCGGAATGTAACATACAAACTGAGTCCAATTTGAGACGTTGACGCACGGATGGAGCTAACTTGTTTCGACAGTGATAAATCTTGTTCCAACACTTCAATTGTGTTGAAACAATTGTAATGGAAGAATTCGAGTCTAATTACGAGGTCCGGTTGCGAAAAAGTCACAAGTTATAGGCTTCGGAATGTAACACACAAACTGAGTCTAATTTTAGACGTTCACGCACGGATGGAGCTAACTTGTTTCGACTGTCCCGAATCTTGTTCCAACACTTCAAATGCGTTGAAACAATAATAATGGAAGAGTTTGAGTCCAATTACGAGGTCCGATTGCGAAAAAGTCACAAGTTATAGGCTTCGGAATGTAACACACAAACTGAGTCCAATTTGAGTCGTTGACGCACGGATGGAGCTAACTTGTTTTGACTGCTACGAATCTTGTTTCACCACTTCAAATGTGTTGCAACAATAGTAATGGAAGAGTTTGAGTCCAATTACGAGGTCCGGTTGCGAAAAAGTCACAAGTTATAGGCTTCGGAATGTAACACACAAACTGAATCCAATTTGAGACGTTGACGCACGGATGGAGCTAACTTGTTTCGCCTATCCCGAATCTTGTTCCAATACTTTAAATGTGTTGAAACAATAATAATGGAAGAGTTTGAGTTCAATTACGAGGTCCGATTGCGAAAAAGTTATAGGCTTCGGAATGTAACACACAAACTGAGTCCAATTTGAGACGTTGAAGCACGGATGGAGCTAACTTGTTTCGACAGTCATAAATCTTGTTCAAACACTTCAAATTTGTTGAAACAATTGTAATGGAAGAATTCGAGTCTAATTACGAGGTCCGGTTGCGAAAAAGTCACAAGTTATAGGCTTCGGAATGTAACACACAAACTGAGTCCAATTTGAGACGTTGACGCACGGAAGGAGCTAACTTGTTTGGACAGTCATAAATCTTGTTCCAACACTTCAAATTTGTTGAAACAATTGTAATGGAAGAATTCGAGTCTAATTACGAGGTCCGGTTGCGAAAAAGTCACAAGTTATAGGCTTCGGAATGTAGCACACAAACTGAGTCCAATATGAGACGTTGACGCACGGATGGAGCTAACTTGTTTCGACTGTCCCGAATATTGTTCCAACACTTCAAATGTGCTGTAACAATAGTAATAGGAAGAATTCGAGTTAATTACGAGGTCCGGTTGCGAAAAAGTCACAAGTTATAGGCTTCAGAATGTAACACACAAACTGAGTCCAATTTGGGACGTTGACGCACGGATGGAGCTAACTTGTTTCGCCTATCGCGAATCTTGTTCCAATACTTCAAATGTGTTGAAACAATAATAATGGAAGAGTTTGAGTCCAATTACGAGGTCCGATTGCGAAAAAGTCACAAGTTATAGGCTTCGGAATGTAACACACAAACTGAGTCCAATTTGAGACGTTGACGCACGGATGGAGCTAACTTGTTTTGACTGCTACGAATCTTGTTTCAACACTTCAAATGTGTTGCAACAATAGTAATGGAAGAGTTTGAGTCAATTACGAGGTCCGGTTGCGAAAAAGTCACAAGTTATAGGCTTCGGAATGTAACACACAAACTGAGTCCAATTTGAGACGTTGACGCACGGATGGAGCTAACTTGTTTCGCCTATCCCGAATCTTGTTCCAATACTTCAAATGTGTTGAAACAATAATAATGGAAGAGTTTGAGTTCAATTACGAGGTCCGATTGCGAAAAAGTCACAAGTTATAGGCTTCGGAATGTAACACACAAACTGAGTCCAATTTGAGACGTTGACGCACGGATGGGCTAACTTGTTTCGCCTAACCCGAATCTTGTTCCAATACTTCAAATGTGTTGAAACAATAATAATGGAAGAGTTTGAGTTCAATTACGAGGTCCGATTGCGAAAAAGTCACAAGTTATAGGCTTCGGAATGTAACACACAAACTGAGTCCAATTTGAGACGTTGACGCACGGATGGAGCTAACTTGTTTCGCCTATCCCGAATCTTGTTCAACACTTCAAATGTGTTGAAACAATAGTAATGGAAGAGTTTGAGTCAATTACGAGGTCCGATTGCGAAAAAGTCACAAGTTATAGGCTTCGGAATGTAACACACAAACTGAGTCCAATTTGAGACGTTGACGCACGGATGGAGCTAACTTGTTTCGACTGTCCCGAATCTTGTTCCAATACTTCAAATGTGTTGAAACAATAGTAATGGAAGAGTTTGAGTCAATTACGAGGTCGATTGCGAAAAAGTCACAAGTTATAGGCTTCGGAATGTAACACACAAACTGAGTCCAATTTGAGACGTTGACGCACGGATGGAGCTAACTTGTTTCGCCTATCCCGAATCTTGTTCCAATACTTCAAATGTGTTGAAACAATAATAATGGAAGAGTTTGAGTTCAATTACGAGGTCCGATTGCGAAAAAGTCACAAGTTATAGGCTTCGGAATGTAACACACAAACTGAGTCCAATTTGAGACGTTGACGCACGGATGGAGCTAACTTGTTTCGCCTATCCCGAATCTTGTTCCAATACTTCAAATGTGTTGAAACAATAATAATGGAAGAGTTTGAGTTCAATTACGAGGTCCGATTGCGAAAAAGTCACAAGTTATAGGCTTCGGAATGTAACACACAAACTGAGTCCAATTTGAGACGTTGACGCACGGATGGAGCTAACTTGTTTCGACTGTCCCGAATCTTGTTCCAACACTTCAAATGTGCTGAAACAATAGTAATGGAAGAATTCGAGTTAATTACGAGGTCCGGTTGCGAAAAAGTCACAAGTTATAGGCTTCGGAATGTAACACACAAACTGAGTCCAATTTGAGACGTTGACGCACGGATGGAGCTAACTTGTTTCGACTGTCCCGAATCTTGTTCCAACACTTCAAATGTGTTGAAACAATAGTAATGGAAGAATTTGAGTCTAATTACGAGGTCCGGTTGCGAAAAAGTCACAAGTTATAGGCTTCGGAATGTAACACACAAACTGAGTCCAATTTGAGACGTTGACGCACGGATGGAGCTAACTTGTTTCGACTGTCCCGAATCTTGTTCCAACACTTCAAATGTGTTGAAACAATAATAATGGAAGAGTTTGAGTCAATTACGAGGTCCGATTGCGAAAAAGTCACAAGTTATAGGCTTCGGAATGTAACACACAAACTGAGTCCAATTTGAGACGTTGACGCACGGATGGAGCTAACTTGTTTCGACTGCTCGAATCTTGTTCCAACACTTCAAATGTGTTGAAACAATAGTAATGGAAGAGTTTGAGTCAATTACGAGGTCCGGTTGCGAAAAAGTCACAAGTTATAGGCTTCGGAATGTAACACACAAACTGAGTCCAATTTGAGACGTTGACGCACGGATGGAGCTAACTTGTTTCGACTGTCCCGAATCTTGTTCCAACACTTCAAATGTGTTGAAACAATAGTAATGGAAGAGTTTGAGTTCAATTACGAGGTCCGGTTGCGAAAAAGTCACAAGTTATAGGCTTCGGAATGTAACACACAAACTGAATCCAATTTGAGACGTTGACGCACGGATGGAGCTAACTTGTTTCGCCTATCCCGAATCTTGTTCCAATACTTCAAATGTGTTGAAACAATAATAATGGAAGAGTTTGAGTTCAATTACGAGGTCCGATTGCGAAAAAGTCACAAGTTATAGGCTTCGGAATGTAACACACAAACTGAGTCCAATTTGAGACGTTGACGCACGGATGGGGCTAACTTGTTTCGCCTAACCCGAATCTTGTTCCAATACTTCAAATGTGTTGAAACAATAATAATGGAAGAGTTTGAGTTCAATTACGAGGTCCGATTGCGAAAAAGTCACAAGTTATAGGCTTCGGAATGTAACACACAAACTGAGTCCAATTTGAGACGTTGTCGCACGGATGGAGCTAACTTGTTTCTCCTATCCCGAATCTAGTTCCAATACTTCAAATGTGTTGAAACAATAATAATGTAAGAGTTTGAGTCCAATTACGAGGTCCGATTGCGAAAAAGTCACAAGTTATAGGCTTCGGAATGTAACACACAAACTGAGTCCAATTTGAGACATTGACACACGGATGGAGCTAACTTGTTTTGACTGTCACGAATCTTGTTTCAACACTTCAAATGTGATGCAACAATAGTAATGGAAGAGTTTGAGTCCAATTACGAGGTCCGGTTGCGAAAAAGTCACAAGTTATAGGCTTCGGAATGTAACACACAAACTGAGTCCAATTTGAGACGTTGATGCACGGAAGGGGCTAACTTGTTTCGACAGTCATAAATCTTGTTCAAACACTTCAAATTTGTTGAAACAATAGTAATGGAAGAATTCGAGTCTAATTACGAGGTTCGGTTGCGAAAAAGTCACAAGTTATAGGCTTCGGAATGTAACATACAAACTAAGTCCAATTTGAGACGTTGACGCACGGATGGAGCTAACTTGTTTCGACAGTGATAAATCTTGTTCCAACACTTCAATTGTGTTGAAACAATTGTAATGGAAGAATTCGAGTCTAATTACGAGGTCCGGTTGCGAAAAAGTCACAAGTTATAGGCTTCGGAATGTAACACACAAACTGAGTCTAATTTTAGACGTTCACGCACGGATGGAGCTAACTTGTTTCGACTGTCCCGAATCTTGTTCCAACACTTCAAATGCGTTGAAACAATAATAATGGAAGAGTTTGAGTCCAATTACGAGGTCCGATTGCGAAAAAGTCACAAGTTATAGGCTTCGGAATGTAACACACAAACTGAGTCCAATTTGAGACGTTGACGCACGGATGGAGCTAACTTGTTTTGACTGCTACGAATCTGGTTTCACCACTTCAAATGTGTTGCAACAATAGTAATGGAAGAGTTTGAGTCCAATTACGAGGTCCGGTTGCGAAAAAGTCACAAGTTATAGGCTTCGGAATGTAACACACAAACTGAATCCAATTTGAGACGTTGACGCACGGATGGAGCTAACTTGTTTCGCCTATCCCGAATCTTGTTCCAATACTTTAAATGTGTTGAAACAATAATAATGGAAGAGTTTGAGTTCAATTACGAGGTCCGATTGCGAAAAAGTTATAGGCTTCGGAATGTAACACACAAACTGAGTCCAATTTGAGACGTTGAAGCACGGATGGAGCTAACTTGTTTCGACTGTCATAAATCTTGTTCAAACACTTCAAATTTGTTGAAACAATTGTAATGGAAGAATTCGAGTCTAATTACGAGGTCCGGTTGCGAAAAAGTCACAAGTTATAGGCTTCGGAATGTAACACACAAACTTAGTCCAATTTGAGACGTTGACGCACGGAAGGAGCTAACTTGTTTGGACAGTCATAAATCTTGTTCCAACACTTCAAATTTGTTGAAACAATTGTAATGGAAGAATTCGAGTCTAATTACGAGGTCCGGTTGCGAAAAAGTCACAAGTTATAGGCTTCGGAATGTAGCACACAAACTGAGTCCAATATGAGACGTTGACGCACGGATGGAGCTAACTTGTTTCGACTGTCCCGAATATTGTTCCAACACTTCAAATGTGCTGTAACAATAGTAATAGAAGAATTCGAGTTTAATTACGAGGTCCGGTTGCGAAAAAGTCACAAGTTATAGGCTTCAGAATGTAACACACAAACTGAGTCCAATTTGGGACGTTGACGCACGGATGGAGCTAACTTGTTTCGCCTATCGCGAATCTTGTTCCAATACTTCAAATGTGTTGAAACAATAATAATGGAAGAGTTTGAGTCCAATTACGAGGTCCGATTGCGAAAAAGTCACCAGTTATAGGCTTCGGAATGTAACACAAAAAATGAGTCCAATTTGAGACGTTGACGCACGGATGGAGCTAACTTGTTTTGACTGCTACGAATCTTGTTTCAACACTTCAAATGTGTTGCAACAATAGTAATGGAAGAGTTTGAGTCCAATTACGAGGTCCGGTTGCGAAAAAGTCACAAGTTATAGGCTTCGGAATGTAACACACAAACTGAATCCAATTTGAGACGTTGACGCACGGATGGAGCTAACTTATTTCGCCTATCCCGAATCTTGTTCCAATACTTCAAATGTGTTGAAACAATAATAATGGAAGAGTTTGAGTTCAATTACGAGGTCCGATTGCGAAAAAGTCACAAGTTATAGGCTTCGGAATGTAACACACAAACTGAGTCCAATTTGAGACGTTGACGCACGGATGGGGCTAACTTGTTTCGCCTAACCCGAATCTTGTTCCAATAATTCAAATGTGTTGAAACAATAATAATGGAAGAGTTTGAGTTCAATTATGAGGTCCGATTGCGAAAAAGTCACAAGTTATAGGCTTCGGAATGTAACACACAAACTGAGTCCAATTTGAGACGTTGACGCACGGATGGAGCTAACTTGTTTCGCCTATCCCGAATCTTGTTCCAATACTTTAAAAGTGTTGAAACAATAATAATGGAAGAGTTTGAGTTCAATTACGAGGTCCGATTGCGAAAAAGTCACAAGTTATAGGCTTCGGAATGTAACACACAAACTGAGTCCAATTTGAGACGTTGACGCACGGATGGAGCTAACTTGTTTCGACTGTCCCGAATCTTGTTCCAACACTTCAAATGTGTCGAAACAATAGTAATGGAAGAATTCGAGTATAATTACAAGGTTCGGTTGCGAAAAAGTCACAAGTTATAGGCTTCGGAATGTAACACACAAACTGAGTCCAATTTGAGACGTTGACGCACGGATGGAGCTAACTTGTTTCGCCTATCCCGAATCTTGTTCCAATACTTCAAATGTGTTGAAACAATTATAATGGAAGAGTTTGAGTTCAATTACGAGGTCCGATTGCGAAAAAGTCACAAGTTATAGGCTTCGGAATGTAACACACAAACTGAGTCCAATTTGAGACGTTGAAGCACGGATGGAGCTAACTTGTTTCGACAGTCATAAATCTTGTTCAAACACTTGAAATTTGTTGAAACAATTGTAATGGAAGAATTCGAGTCTAATTACGAGGTCCGGTTGCGAAAAAGTCACAAGTTATAGGCTTCGGAATGTAACACACAAACTGAGTCCAATTTGAGACGTTGACGCACGGAAGGAGCTAACTTGTTTGGACAGTCATAAATCTTGTTCCAACACTTCAAATTTGTTGAAACAATTGTAATGGAAGAATTCGAGTCTAATTACGAGGTCCGGTTGCGAAAAAGTCACAAGTTATAGGCTTCGGAATGTAGCACACAAACTGAGTCCAATATGAGACGTTGACGCACGGATGGAGCTAACTTATTTCGACTGTCCCGAATATTGTTCCAACACTTCAAATGTGCTGTAACAATAGTAATAGAAGAATTCGAGTTTAATTACGAGGTCCGGTTGCGAAAAAGTCACAAGTTATAGGCTTCAGAATGTAACACACAAACTGAGTCCAATTTGGGACGTTGACGCACGGATGGAGCTAACTTGTTTCGCCTATCGCGAATCTTGTTCCAATACTTCAAATGTGTTGAAACAATAATAATGGAAGAGTTTGAGTCCAATTACGAGGTCCGATTGCGAAAAAGTCACCAGTTATAGGCTTCGGAATGTAACACAAAAAATGAGTCCAATTTGAGACGTTGACGCACGGATGGAGCTAACTTGTTTTGACTGCTACGAATCTTGTTTCAACACTTCAAATGTGTTGCAACAATAGTAATGGAAGAGTTTGAGTCCAATTACGAGGTCCGGTTGCGAAAAAGTCACAAGTTATAGGCTTCGGAATGTAACACACAAACTGAATCCAATTTGAGACGTTGACGCACGGATGGAGCTAACTTATTTCGCCTATCCCGAATCTTGTTCCAATACTTCAAATGTGTTGAAACAATAATAATGGAAGAGTTTGAGTTCAATTACGAGGTCCGATTGCGAAAAAGTCACAAGTTATAGGCTTCGGAATGTAACACACAAACTGAGTCCAATTTGAGACGTTGACGCACGGATGGGGCTAACTTGTTTCGCCTAACCCGAATCTTGTTCCAATAATTCAAATGTGTTGAAACAATAATAATGGAAGAGTTTGAGCTCAATTATGAGGTCCGATTGCGAAAAAGTCACAAGTTATAGGCTTCGGAATGTAACACACAAACTGAGTCCAATTTGAGACGTTGACGCACGGATGGAGCTAACTTGTTTCGCCTATCCCGAATCTTGTTCCAATACTTTAAAAGTGTTGAAACAATAATAATGGAAGAGTTTGAGTTCAATTACGAGGTCCGATTGCGAAAAAGTCACAAGTTATAGGCTTCGGAATGTAACACACAAACTGAGTCCAATTTGAGACATTGACGCACGGATGGAGCTAACTTGTTTCGACTGTCCCGAATCTTGTTCCAACACTTCAAATGTGTCGAAACAATAGTAATGGAAGAATTCGAGTATAATTACAAGGTTCGGTTGCGAAAAAGTCACAAGTTATAGGCTTCGGAATGTAACACACAAACTGAGTCCAATTTGAGACGTTGACGCACGGATGGAGCTAACTTGTTTCGCCTATCCCGAATCTTGTTCCAATACTTCAAATGTGTTGAAACAATTATAATGGAAGAGTTTGAGTTCAATTACGAGGTCCGATTGCGAAAAAGTCACAAGTTATAGGCTTCGGAATGTAACACACAAACTGAGTCCAATTTGAGACGTTGAAGCACGGATGGAGCTAACTTGTTTCGACAGTCATAAATCTTGTTCAAACACTTGAAATTTGTTGAAACAATTGTAATGGAAGAATTCGAGTCTAATTACGAGGTCCGGTTGCGAAAAAGTCACAAGTTATAGGCTTCGGAATGTAACACACAAACTGAGTCCAATTTGAGACGTTGACGCACGGAAGGAGCTAACTTGTTTGGACAGTCATAAATCTTGTTCCAACACTTCAAATTTGTTGAAACAATTGTAATGGAAGAATTCGAGTCTAATTACGAGGTCCGGTTGCGAAAAAGTCACAAGTTATAGGCTTCGGAATGTAGCACACAAACTGAGTCCAATATGAGACGTTGACGCACGGATGGAGCTAACTTGTTTCGACTGTCCCGAATATTGTTCCAACACTTCAAATGTGCTGTAACAATAGTAATAGAAGAATTCGAGTTTAATTACGAGGTCCGGTTGCGAAAAAGTCACAAGTTATAGGCTTCAGAATGTAACACACAAACTGAGTCCAATTTGGGACGTTGACGCACGGATGGAGCTAACTTGTTTCGCCTATCGCGAATCTTGTTCCAATACTTCAAATGTGTTGAAACAATAATAATGGAAGAGTTTGAGTCCAATTACGAGGTCCGATTGCGAAAAAGTCACCAGTTATAGGCTTCGGAATGTAACACAAAAAATGAGTCCAATTTGAGACGTTGACGCACGGATGGAGCTAACTTGTTTTGACTGCTACGAATCTTGTTTCAACACTTCAAATGTGTTGCAACAATAGTAATGGAAGAGTTTGAGTCCAATTACGAGGTCCGGTTGCGAAAAAGTCACAAGTTATAGGCTTCGGAATGTAACACACAAACTGAATCCAATTTGAGACGTTGACGCACGGATGGAGCTAACTTATTTCGCCTATCCCGAATCTTGTTCCAATACTTCAAATGTGTTGAAACAATAATAATGGAAGAGTTTGAGTTCAATTACGAGGTCCGATTGCGAAAAAGTCACAAGTTATAGGCTTCGGAATGTAACACACAAACTGAGTCCAATTTGAGACGTTGACGCACGGATGGGGCTAACTTGTTTCGCCTAACCCGAATCTTGTTCCAATAATTCAAATGTGTTGAAACAATAATAATGGAAGAGTTTGAGCTCAATTATGAGGTCCGATTGCGAAAAAGTCACAAGTTATAGGCTTCGGAATGTAACACACAAACTGAGTCCAATTTGAGACGTTGACGCACGGATGGAGCTAACTTGTTTCGCCTATCCCGAATCTTGTTCCAATACTTTAAAAGTGTTGAAACAATAATAATGGAAGAGTTTGAGTTCAATTACGAGGTCCGATTGCGAAAAAGTCACAAGTTATAGGCTTCGGAATGTAACACACAAACTGAGTCCAATTTGAGACATTGACGCACGGATGGAGCTAACTTGTTTCGACTGTCCCGAATCTTGTTCCAACACTTCAAATGTGTCGAAACAATAGTAATGGAAGAAATCGAGTATAATTACAAGGTTCGGTTGCGAAAAAGTCACAAGTTATAGGCTTCGGAATGTAACACACAAACTGAGTCCAATTTGAGACGTTGACGCACGGATGGAGCTAACTTGTTTCGCCTATCCCGAATCTTGTTCCAATACTTCAAATGTGTTGAAACAATTATAATGGAAGAGTTTGAGTTCAATTACGAGGTCCGATTGCGAAAAAGTCACAAGTTATAGGCTTCGGAATGTAACACACAAACTGAGTCCAATTTGAGACGTTGAAGCACGGATGGAGCTAACTTGTTTCGACAGTCATAAATCTTGTTCAAACACTTGAAATTTGTTGAAACAATTGTAATGGAAGAATTCGAGTCTAATTACGAGGTCCGGTTGCGAAAAAGTCACAAGTTATAGGCTTCGGAATGTAACACACAAACTGAGTCCAATTTGAGACGTTGACGCACGGAAGGAGCTAACTTGTTTGGACAGTCATAAATCTTGTTCCAACACTTCAAATTAGTTGAAACAATTGTAATGGAAGAATTCGAGTCTAATTACGAGGTCCGGTTGCGAAAAAGTCACAAGTTATAGGCTTCGGAATGTAGCACACAAACTGAGTCCAATATGAGACGTTGACGCACGGATGGAGCTAACTTGTTTCGACTGTCCCGAATATTGTTCCAACACTTCAAATGTGCTGTAACAATAGTAATAGAAGAATTCGAGTTTAATTACGAGGTCCGGTTGCGAAAAAGTCACAAGTTATAGGCTTCAGAATGTAACACACAAACTGAGTCCAATTTGGGACGTTGACGCACGGATGGAGCTAACTTGTTTCGCCTATCGCGAATCTTGTTCCAATACTTCAAATGTGTTGAAACAATAATAATGGAAGAGTTTGAGTCCAATTACGAGGTCCGATTGCGAAAAAGTCACCAGTTATAGGCTTCGGAATGTAACACAAAAAATGAGTCCAATTTGAGACGTTGACGCACGGATGGAGCTAACTTGTTTTGACTGCTACGAATCTTGTTTCAACACTTCAAATGTGTTGCAACAATAGTAATGGAAGAGTTTGAGTCCAATTACGAGGTCCGGTTGCGAAAAAGTCACAAGTTATAGGCTTCGGAATGTAACACACAAACTGAATCCAATTTGAGACGTTGACGCACGGATGGAGCTAACTTATTTCGCCTATCCCGAATCTTGTTCCAATACTTCAAATGTGTTGAAACAATAATAATGGAAGAGTTTGAGTTCAATTACGAGGTCCGATTGCGAAAAAGTCACAAGTTATAGGCTTCGGAATGTAACACACAAACTGAGTCCAATTTGAGACGTTGACGCACGGATGGGGCTAACTTGTTTCGCCTAACCCGAATCTTGTTCCAATAATTCAAATGTGTTGAAACAATAATAATGGAAGAGTTTGAGTTCAATTATGAGGTCCGATTGCGAAAAAGTCACAAGTTATAGGCTTCGGAATGTAACACACAAACTGAGTCCAATTTGAGACGTTGACGCACGGATGGAGCTAACTTGTTTCGCCTATCCCGAATCTTGTTCCAATACTTTAAAAGTGTTGAAACAATAATAATGGAAGAGTTTGAGTTCAATTACGAGGTCCGATTGCGAAAAAGTCACAAGTTATAGGCTTCGGAATGTAACACACAAACTGAGTCCAATTTGAGACGTTGACGCACGGATGGAGCTAACTTGTTTCGACTGTCCCGAATCTTGTTCCAACACTTCAAATGTGTCGAAACAATAGTAATGGAAGAATTCGAGTATAATTACAAGGTTCGGTTGCGAAAAAGTCACAAGTTATAGGCTTCGGAATGTAACACACAAACTGAGTCCAATTTGAGACGTTGACGCACGGATGGAGCTAACTTGTTTCGCCTATCCCGAATCTTGTTCCAATACTTCAAATGTGTTGAAACAATTATAATGGAAGAGTTTGAGTTCAATTACGAGGTCCGATTGCGAAAAAGTCACAAGTTATAGGCTTCGGAATGTAACACACAAACTGAGTCCAATTTGAGACGTTGAAGCACGGATGGAGCTAACTTGTTTCGACAGTCATAAATCTTGTTCAAACACTTGAAATTTGTTGAAACAATTGTAATGGAAGAATTCGAGTCTAATTACGAGGTTCGGTTGCGAAAAATTCACAAGTTATAGGCTTCGGAATGTAACACACAAACTGAGTCCAATTTGAGACGTTGACGCACGGAAGGAGCTAACTTGTTTGGACAGTCATAAATCTTGTTCCAACACTTCAAATTTGTTGAAACAATTGTAATGGAAGAATTCGAGTCTAATTACGAGGTCCGGTTGCGAAAAAGTCACAAGTTATAGGCTTCGGAATGTAGCACACAAACTGAGTCCAATATGAGACGTTGACGCACGGATGGAGCTAACTTGTTTCGACTGTCCCGAATATTGTTCCAACACTTCAAATGTGCTGTAACAATAGTAATAGAAGAATTCGAGTTTAATTACGAGGTCCGGTTGCGAAAAAGTCACAAGTTATAGGCTTCAGAATGTAACACACAAACTGAGTCCAATTTGGGACGTTGACGCACGGATGGAGCTAACTTGTTTCGCCTATCGCGAATCTTGTTCCAATACTTCAAATGTGTTGAAACAATAATAATGGAAGAGTTTGAGTCCAATTACGAGGTCCGATTGCGAAAAAGTCACCAGTTATAGGCTTCGGAATGTAACACAAAAAATGAGTCCAATTTGAGACGTTGACGCACGGATGGAGCTAACTTGTTTTGACTGCTACGAATCTTGTTTCAACACTTCAAATGTGTTGCAACAATAGTAATGGAAGAGTTTGAGTCGAATTACGAGGTCCGGTTGCGAAAAAGTCACAAGTTATAGGCTTCGGAATGTAACACACAAACTGAATCCAATTTGAGACGTTGACGCACGGATGGAGCTAACTTATTTCGCCTATCCCGAATCTTGTTCCAATACTTCAAATGTGTTGAAACAATAATAATGGAAGAGTTTGAGTTCAATTACGAGGTCCGATTGCGAAAAAGTCACAAGTTATAGGCTTCGGAATGTAACACACAAACTGAGTCCAATTTGAGACGTTGACGCACGGATGGGGCTAACTTGTTTCGCCTAACCCGAATCTTGTTCCAATAATTCAAATGTGTTGAAACAATAATAATGGAAGAGTTTGAGTTCAATTATGAGGTCCGATTGCGAAAAAGTCACAAGTTATAGGCTTCGGAATGTAACACACAAACTGAGTCCAATTTGAGACGTTGACGCACGGATGGAGCTAACTTGTTTCGCCTAGCCCGAATCTTGTTCCAATACTTTAAATGTGTTGAAACAATAATAATGGAAGAGTTTGAGTTCAATTACGAGGTCCGATTGCGAAAAAGTCACAAGTTATAGGCTTCGGAATGTAACACACAAACTGAGTCCAATTTGAGACGTTGACGCACGGATGGAGCTAACTTGTTTCGACTGTCCCGAATCTTGTTCCAACACTTCAAATGTGTCGAAACAATAGTAATGGAAGAATTCGAGTATAATTACAAGGTTCGGTTGCGAAAAAGTCACAAGTTATAGGCTTCGGAATGTAACACACAAACTGAGTCCAATTTGAGACGTTGACGCACGGATGGAGCTAACTTGTTTCGCCTATCCCGAATCTTGTTCCAATACTTCAAATGTGTTGAAACAATTATAATGGAAGAGTTTGAGTTCAATTACGAGGTCCGATTGCGAAAAAGTCACAAGTTATAGGCTTCGGAATGTAACACACAAACTGAGTCCAATTTGAGACGTTGAAGCACGGATGGAGCTAACTTGTTTCGACAGTCATAAATCTTGTTCAAACACTTGAAATTTGTTGAAACAATTGTAATGGAAGAATTCGAGTCTAATTACGAGGTCCGGTTGCGAAAAAGTCACAAGTTATAGGCTTCGGAATGTAACACACAAACTGAGTCCAATTTGAGACGTTGACGCACGGAAGGAGCTAACTTGTTTGGACAGTCATAAATCTTGTTCCAACACTTCAAATTTGTTGAAACAATTGTAATGGAAGAATTCGAGTCTAATTACGAGGTCCGGTTGCGAAAAAGTCACAAGTTATAGGCTTCGGAATGTAGCACACAAACTGAGTCCAATATGAGACGTTGACGCACGGATGGAGCTAACTTGTTTCGACTGTCCCGAATATTGTTCCAACACTTCAAATGTGCTGTAACAATAGTAATAGAAGAATTCGAGTTTAATTACGAGGTCCGGTTGCGAAAAAGTCACAAGTTATAGGCTTCAGAATGTAACACACAAACTGAGTCCAATTTGGGACGTTGACGCACGGATGGAGCTAACTTGTTTCGCCTATCGCGAATCTTGTTCCAATACTTCAAATGTGTTGAAACAATAATAATGGAAGAGTTTGAGTCCAATTACGAGGTCCGATTGCGAAAAAGTCACCAGTTATAGGCTTCGGAATGTAACACAAAAAATGAGTCCAATTTGAGACGTTGACGCACGGATGGAGCTAACTTGTTTTGACTGCTACGAATCTTGTTTCAACACTTCAAATGTGTTGCAACAATAGTAATGGAAGAGTTTGAGTCCAATTACGAGGTCCGGTTGCGAAAAAGTCACAAGTTATAGGCTTCGGAATGTAACACACAAACTGAATCCAATTTGAGACGTTGACGCACGGATGGAGCTAACTTATTTCGCCTATCCCGAATCTTGTTCCAATACTTCAAATGTGTTGAAACAATAATAATGGAAGAGTTTGAGTTCAATTACGAGGTCCGATTGCGAAAAAGTCACAAGTTATAGGCTTCGGAATGTAACACACAAACTGAGTCCAATTTGAGACGTTGACGCACGGATGGGGCTAACTTGTTTCGCCTAACCCGAATCTTGTTCCAATAATTCAAATGTGTTGAAACAATAATAATGGAAGAGTTTGAGTTCAATTATGAGGTCCGATTGCGAAAAAGTCACAAGTTATAGGCTTCGGAATGTAACACACAAACTGAGTCCAATTTGAGACGTTGACGCACGGATGGAGCTAACTTGTTTCGCCTATCCCGAATCTTGTTCCAATACTTTAAAAGTGTTGAAACAATAATAATGGAAGAGTTTGAGTTCAATTACGAGGTCCGATTGCGAAAAAGTCACAAGTTATAGGCTTCGGAATGTAACACACAAACTGAGTCCAATTTGAGACGTTGACGCACGGATGGAGCTAACTTGTTTCGACTGTCCCGAATCTTGTTCCAACACTTCAAATGTGTCGAAACAATAGTAATGGAAGAATTCGAGTATAATTACAAGGTTCGGTTGCGAAAAAGTCACAAGTTATAGGCTTCGGAATGTAACACACAAACTGAGTCCAATTTGAGACGTTGACGCACGGATGGAGCTAACTTGTTTCGCCTATCCCGAATCTTGTTCCAATACTTCAAATGTGTTGAAACAATTATAATGGAAGAGTTTGAGTTCAATTACGAGGTCCGATTGCGAAAAAGTCACAAGTTATAGGCTTCGGAATGTAACACACAAACTGAGTCCAATTTGAGACGTTGAAGCACGGATGGAGCTAACTTGTTTCGACAGTCATAAATCTTGTTCAAACACTTGAAATTTGTTGAAACAATTGTAATGGAAGAATTCGAGTCTAATTACGAGGTTCGGTTGCGAAAAATTCACAAGTTATAGGCTTCGGAATGTAACACACAAACTGAGTCCAATTTGAGACGTTGAAGCACGGATGGAGCTAACTTGTTTCGACAGTCATAAATCTTGTTCAAACACTTGAAATTTGTTGAAACAATTGTAATGGAAGAATTCGAGTCTAATTACGAGGTTCGGTTGCGAAAAATTCACAAGTTATAGGCTTCGGAATGTAACACACAAACTGAGTCCAATTTGAGACGTTGACGCACGGAAGGAGCTAACTTGTTTGGACAGTCATAAATCTTGTTCCAACACTTCAAATTTGTTGAAACAATTGTAATGGAAGAATTCGAGTCTAATTACGAGGTCCGGTTGCGAAAAAGTCACAAGTTATAGGCTTCGGAATGTAGCACACAAACTGAGTCCAATATGAGACGTTGACGCACGGATGGAGCTAACTTGTTTCGACTGTCCCGAATATTGTTCCAACACTTCAAATGTGCTGTAACAATAGTAATAGAAGAATTCGAGTTTAATTACGAGGTCCGGTTGCGAAAAAGTCACAAGTTATAGGCTTCAGAATGTAACACACAAACTGAGTCCAATTTGGGACGTTGACGCACGGATGGAGCTAACTTGTTTCGCCTATCGCGAATCTTGTTCCAATACTTCAAATGTGTTGAAACAATAATAATGGAAGAGTTTGAGTCCAATTACGAGGTCCGATTGCGAAAAAGTCACCAGTTATAGGCTTCGGAATGTAACACAAAAAATGAGTCCAATTTGAGACGTTGACGCACGGATGGAGCTAACTTGTTTTGACTGCTACGAATCTTGTTTCAACACTTCAAATGTGTTGCAACAATAGTAATGGAAGAGTTTGAGTCGAATTACGAGGTCCGGTTGCGAAAAAGTCACAAGTTATAGGCTTCGGAATGTAACACACAAACTGAATCCAATTTGAGACGTTGACGCACGGATGGAGCTAACTTATTTCGCCTATCCCGAATCTTGTTCCAATACTTCAAATGTGTTGAAACAATAATAATGGAAGAGTTTGAGTTCAATTACGAGGTCCGATTGCGAAAAAGTCACAAGTTATAGGCTTCGGAATGTAACACACAAACTGAGTCCAATTTGAGACGTTGACGCACGGATGGGGCTAACTTGTTTCGCCTAACCCGAATCTTGTTCCAATAATTCAAATGTGTTGAAACAATAATAATGGAAGAGTTTGAGTTCAATTATGAGGTCCGATTGCGAAAAAGTCACAAGTTATAGGCTTCGGAATGTAACACACAAACTGAGTCCAATTTGAGACGTTGACGCACGGATGGAGCTAACTTGTTTCGCCTATCCCGAATCTTGTTCCAATACTTTAAATGTGTTGAAACAATAATAATGGAAGAGTTTGAGTTCAATTACGAGGTCCGATTGCGAAAAAGTCACAAGTTATAGGCTTCGGAATGTAACACACAAACTGAGTCCAATTTGAGACGTTGACGCACGGATGGAGCTAACTTGTTTCGACTGTCCCGAATCTTGTTCCAACACTTCAAATGTGTCGAAACAATAGTAATGGAAGAATTCGAGTATAATTACAAGGTTCGGTTGCGAAAAAGTCACAAGTTATAGGCTTCGGAATGTAACACACAAACTGAGTCCAATTTGAGACGTTGACGCACGGATGGAGCTAACTTGTTTCGCCTATCCCGAATCTTGTTCCAATACTTCAAATGTGTTGAAACAATTATAATGGAAGAGTTTGAGTTCAATTACGAGGTCCGATTGCGAAAAAGTCACAAGTTATAGGCTTCGGAATGTAACACACAAACTGAGTCCAATTTGAGACGTTGAAGCACGGATGGAGCTAACTTGTTTCGACAGTCATAAATCTTGTTCCAACACTTGAAATTTGTTGAAACAATTGTAATGGAAGAATTCGAGTCTAATTACGAGGTCCGGTTGCGAAAAAGTCACAAGTTATAGGCTTCGGAATGTAACACACAAACTGAGTCCAATTTGAGACGTTGACGCACGGAAGGAGCTAACTTGTTTGGACAGTCATAAATCTTGTTCCAACACTTCAAATTTGTTGAAACAATTGTAATGGAAGAATTCGAGTCTAATTACGAGGTCCGGTTGCGAAAAAGTCACAAGTTATAGGCTTCGGAATGTAGCACACAAACTGAGTCCAATATGAGACGTTGACGCACGGATGGAGCTAACTTGTTTCGACTGTCCCGAATATTGTTCCAACACTTCAAATGTGCTGTAACAATAGTAATAGAAGAATTCGAGTTTAATTACGAGGTCCGGTTGCGAAAAAGTCACAAGTTATAGGCTTCAGAATGTAACACACAAACTGAGTCCAATTTGGGACGTTGACGCACGGATGGAGCTAACTTGTTTCGCCTATCGCGAATCTTGTTCCAATACTTCAAATGTGTTGAAACAATAATAATGGAAGAGTTTGAGTCCAATTACGAGGTCCGATTGCGAAAAAGTCACCAGTTATAGGCTTCGGAATGTAACACAAAAAATGAGTCCAATTTGAGACGTTGACGCACGGATGGAGCTAACTTGTTTGACTGCTACGAATCTTGTTTCAACACTTCAAATGTGTTGCAACAATAGTAATGGAAGAGTTTGAGTCCAATTACGAGGTCCGGTTGCGAAAAAGTCACAAGTTATAGGCTTCGGAATGTAACACACAAACTGAATCCAATTTGAGACGTTGACGCACGGATGGAGCTAACTTATTTCGCCTATCCCGAATCTTGTTCCAATACTTCAAATGTGTTGAAACAATATAATGGAAGAGTTTGAGTTCAATTACGAGGTCCGATTGCGAAAAAGTCACAAGTTATAGGCTTCGGAATGTAACACACAAACTGAGTCCAATTTGAGACGTTGACGCACGGATGGGGCTAACTTGTTTCGCCTAACCCGAATCTTGTTCCAATAATTCAAATGTGTTGAAACAATAATAATGGAAGAGTTTGAGTTCAATTACGAGGTCCGATTGCGAAAAGTCACAAGTTATAGGCTTCGGAATGTAACACACAAACTGAGTCCAATTTGAGACGTTGACGCACGGATGGAGCTAACTTGTTTCGCCTATCCCGAATCTTGTTCCAATACTTTAAATGTGTTGAAACAATAATAATGGAAGAGTTTGAGTTCAATTACGAGGTCCGATTGCGAAAAAGTCACAAGTTATAGGCTTCGGAATGTAACACACAAACTGAGTCCAATTTGAGACGTTGACGCACGGATGGAGCTAACTTGTTTCGACTGTCCCGAATCTTGTTCCAACACTTCAAATGTGTCGAAACAATAGTAATGGAAGAATTCGAGTATAATTACAAGGTTCGGTTGCGAAAAAGTCACAAGTTATAGGCTTCGGAATGTAACACACAAACTGAGTCCAATTTGAGACGTTGACGCACGGATGGAGCTAACTTGTTTCGCCTATCCCGAATCTTGTTCCAATACTTCAAATGTGTTGAAACAATTATAATGGAAGAGTTTGAGTTCAATTACGAGGTCCGATTGCGAAAAAGTCACAAGTTATAGGCTTCAGAATGTAACACACAAACTGAGTCCAATTTGAGACGTTGACGCACGGATGGGCTAACTTGTTTCGCCTAACCCGAATCTTGTTCCAATACTTCAAATGTGTTGAAACAATAATAATGGAAGAGTTTGAGTTCAATTACGAGGTCCGATTGCGAAAAAGTCACAAGTTATAGGCTTCGGAATGTAACACACAAACTGAGTCCAATTTGAGACGTTGACGCACGGATGGAGCTAACTTGTTTCGCCTATCCCGAATCTTGTTCCAATACTTCAAATGTGTTGAAACAATAATAATGGAAGAGTTTGAGTTCAATTACGAGGTCCGATTGCGAAAAAGTCACAAGTTATAGGCTTCGGAATGTAACACACAAACTGAGTCCAATTTGAGACGTTGACGCACGGATGGAGCTAACTTGTTTCGCCTATCCCGAATCTTGTTCCAATACTTCAAATGTGTTGAAACAATAATAATGGAAGAGTTTGAGTTCAATTACGAGGTCCGATTGCGAAAAAGTCACAAGTTATAGGCTTCGGAATGTAACACACAAACTGAGTCCAATTTGAGACGTTGACACACGGATGGAGCTAACTTGTTTCGACTGTCCCGAATCTTGTTCCAACACTTCAAATGTGCTGTAACAATAGTAATAGAAGAATTCGAGTTTAATTACGAGGTCCGGTTGCGAAAAAGTCACAAGTTATAGGCTTCGGAATGTAACACACAAACTGAGTCCAATTTGAGACGTTGACGCACGGATGGAGCTAACTTGTTTCGACTGTCCCGAATCTTATTGCAACACTTCAAATGTGTTGAAACAATAGTAATGGAAGAATTTGAGTCTAATTACGAGGTTCGGTTGCGAAAAAGTCACAAGTTATAGGCTTCGGAATGTAACAGACAAACTGAGTCCAATTTGAGACGTTGACGCACGGATGGAGCTAACTTGTTTCGCCTATCGCGAATCTTGTTCCAATACTTCAAATGTGTTGAAACAATAATAATGGAAGAGTTTGAGTCCAATTACGAGGTCCGATTGCGAAAAAGTCACCAGTTATAGGCTTCGGAATGTAACACACAAACTGAGTCCAATTTGAGACGTTGACGCACGGATGGAGCTAACTTGTTTTGACTGCTACGAATCTTGTTTCAACACTTCAAATGTGTTGCAACAATAGTAATGGAAGAGTTTGAGTTCAATTACGAGGTCCGGTTGCGAAAAAGTCACAAGTTATAGGCTTCGGAATGTAACACACAAACTGAATCCAATTTGAGACGTTGACGCACGGATGGAGCTAACTTGTTTCGCCTATCCCGAATCTTGTTCCAATACTTCAAATGTGTTGAAACAATAATAATGGAAGAGTTTGAGTTCAATTACGAGGTCCGATTGCGAAAAAGTCACAAGTTATAGGCTTCGGAATGTAACACACAAACTGAGTCCAATTTGAGACATTGACACACGGATGGAGCTAACTTGTTTTGACTGTCACGAATCTTGTTTCAACACTTCAAATGTGATGCAACAATAGTAATGAAAGAGTTTGAGTCCAATTACGAGGTCCGGTTGCGAAAAAGTCACAAGTTATAGGCTTCGGAATGTAACACACAAACTGAGTCCAATTTGAGACGTTGATGCACGGAAGGGGCTAACTTGTTTCGACAGTCATAAATCTTGTTCAAACACTTCAAATTTGTTGAAACAATAGTAATGGAAGAATTCGAGTCTAATTATGAGGTTCGGTTGCGAAAAAGTCACAAGTTATAGGCTTCGGAATGTAACATACAAACTGTGTCCAATTTGAGACGTTGACGCACGGATGGAGCTAACTTGTTTTGACTGCTACGAATCTTGTTTCACCACTTCAAATGTGTTGCAACAATAGTAATGGAAGAGTTTGAGTCCAATTACGAGGTCCGGTTGCGAAAAAGTCACAAGTTATAGGCTTCGGAATGTAACACACAAACTGAATCCAATTTGAGACGTTGACGCACGGATGGAGCTAACTTGTTTCGCCTATCCCGAATCTTGTTCCAATACTTTAAATGTGTTGAAACAATAATAATGGAAGAGTTTTAGTTCAATTACGAGGTCCGATTGCGAAAAAGTCACAAGTTATAGGCTTCGGAATGTAACACACAAACTGAGTCCAATTTGAGACGTTGTCGCACGGATGGAGCTAACTTGTTTCTCCTATCCCGAATCTTGTTCCAATACTTCAAATGTGTTGAAACAATAATAATGGAAGAGGTTGAGTTCAATTACGAGGTCCGATTGCGAAAAAGTCACAAGTTATAGGCTTCGGAATGTAACACACAAACTGAGTCCAATTTGAGACGTTGTCGCACGGATGGAGCTAACTTGTTTCTCCTATCCCGAATCTTGTTCCAATACTTCAAATGTGTTGAAACAATAATAATGTAAGAGTTTGAGTCCAATTACGAGGTCCGATTGCGAAAAAGTCACAAGTTATAGGCTTCGGAATGTAACACACAAACTGAGTCCAATTTGAGACATTGACACACGGATGGAGCTAACTTGTTTTGACTGTCACGAATCTTGTTTCAACACTTCAAATGTGATGCAACAATAGTAATGGAAGAGTTTGAGTCCAATTACGAGGTCCGGTTGCGAAAAAGTCACAAGTTATAGGCTTCGGAATGTAACACACAAACTGAGTCCAATTTGAGACGTTGATGCACGGAAGGGGCTAACTTGTTTCGACAGTAATAAATCTTGTTCAAACACTTCAAATTTGTTGAAACAATAGTAATGGAAGAATTCGAGTCTAATTACGAGGTTCGGTTGCGAATAAGTCACAAGTTATAGGCTTCGGAATGTAACATACAAACTGAGTCCAATTTGAGACGTTGACGCACGGATGGAGCTAACTTGTTTCGACAGTGATAAATCTTGGTCCAACACTTCAATTGTGTTGAAACAATTGTAATGGAAGAATTCGAGTCTAATTACGAGGTCCGGTTGCGAAAAAGTCACAAGTTATAGGCTTCGGAATGTAACACACAAACTGAGTCTAATTTTAGACGTTCACGCACGGATGGAGCTAACTTGTTTCGACTGTCCCGAATCTTGTTCCAACACTTCAAATGCGTTGAAACAATAATAATGGAAGAGTTTGAGTCCAATTACGAGGTCCGATTGCGAAAAAAGTCACAAGTTATAGGCTTCGGAATGTAACACACAAACTGAGTCCAATTTGAGACGTTGACGCACGGATGGAGCTAACTTGTTTTGACTGCTACGAATCTTGTTTCACCACTTCAAATGTGTTGCAACAATAGTAATGGAAGAGTTTGAGTCCAATTACGAGGTCCGGTTGCGAAAAAGTCACAAGTTATAGGCTTCGGAATGTAACACACAAACTGAATCCAATTTGAGACGTTGACGCACGGATGGAGCTAACTTGTTTCGCCTATCCCGAATCTTGTTCCAATACTTTAAATGTGTTGAAACAATAATAATGGAAGAGTTTGAGTTCAATTACGAGGTCCGATTGCGAAAAAGTTATAGGCTTCGGAATGTAACACACAAACTGAGTCCAATTTGAGACGTTGAAGCACGGATGGAGCTAACTTGTTTCGACAGTCATAAATCTTGTTCAAACACTTCAAATTTGTTGAAACAATTGTAATGGAAGAATTCGAGTCTAATTACGAGGTCCGGTTGCGAAAAAAGTCACAAGTTATAGGCTTCGGAATGTAACACACAAACTGAGTCCAATTTGAGACGTTGACGCACGGAAGGAGCTAACTTGTTTGGACAGTCATAAATCTTGTTCCAACACTTCAAATTTGTTGAAACAATTGTAATGGAAGAATTCGAGTCTAATTACGAGGTCCGGTTGCGAAAAAGTCACAAGTTATAGGCTTCGGAATGTAACACACAAACTGAGTCCAATTTGAGACGTTGACGCACGGAAGGAGCTAACTTGTTTGGACAGTCATAATCTTGTTCCAACACTTCAAATTTGTTGAAACAATTGTAATGGAAGAATTCGAGTCTAATTACGAGGTCCGGTTGCGAAAAAGTCACAAGTTATAGGCTTCGGAATGTAACACACAAACTGAGTCCAATATGAGACGTTGACGCACGGATGGAGCTAACTTGTTTCGACTGTCCCGAATCTTGTTCCAACACTTCAAATGTGCTTGTAACAATAGTAATGGAAGAGTTTCGAGTTCAATTACGAGGTCGGTTGCGAAAAAGTCACAAGTTATAGGCTTCAGAATGTAACACACAAAACTGAGTCCAATTTGAGACGTTGACGCACGGATGGAGCTAACTTGTTTCGCCTATCCGAATCTTGTTCCAATACTTCAAATGTGTTGAAACAATAATAATGGAAGAGTTTGAGTCAATTACGAGGTCCGATTGCGAAAAAGTCACAGTTATAGGCTTCGGAATGTAACACAAAAAATGAGTCCAATTTGAGACGTTGACGCACGGATGGAGCTAACTTGTTTTGACTGCTACGAATCTTGTTTCAACACTTCAAATGTGCTTGCAACAATAGTAATGGAAGAGTTTGAGTCCAATTACGAGGTCCGGTTGCGAAAAAGTCACAAGTTATAGGCTTCGGAATGTAACACACAAACTGAATCCAATTTGAGACGTGACGCACGGATGGAGCTAACTTATTTCGCCTATCCCGAATCTTGTTCCAATACTTCAAATGTGTTGAAACAATAATAATGGAAGAGTTTGAGTTCAATTACGAGGTCCGATTGCGAAAAAGTCAGAAGTTATAGGCTTCGGAATGTAACACACAAACTGAGTCCAATTTGAGACGTTGACGCACGGATGGGGCTAACTTGTTTCGCCTACCCGAATCTTGTTCCAATAATTCAAATGTGTTTGAAACAATAATAATGGAAGAGTTTGAGTTCAATTACGAGGTCCGATTGCGAAAAAGTCACAAGTTATAGGCTTCGGAATGTAACACACAAACTGAGTCCAATTTGAGACGTTGACGCACGGATGGAGCTAACTTGTTTCGACTATCCCGAATCTTGTTCCAATACTTAAATGTGTTGAAACAATAATAATGGAAGAGTTTGAGTCAATTACGAGGTCCGATTACGAAAAAGTCACAAGTTATAGGCTTCGGAATGTAACACACAAACTGAGTCCAATTTGAGACGTTGACGCACGGATGGAGCTAACTTGTTTCGACTGTCCCGAATCTTGTTCCAACACTTCAAATGTGTCGAAACAATAGTAATGGAAGAATTCGAGTCTAATTACAAGGTTCGGTTGCGAAAAAGTCACAAGTTATAGGCTTCGGAATGTAACACACAAACTGAGTCCAATTTGAGACGTTGACGCACGGATGGAGCTAACTTGTTTCGCCTATCCCGAATCTTGTTCCAATACTTCAAATGTGTTGAAACAATATAATGGAAGAGTTTGAGTTCAATTACGAGGTCCGATTGCGAAAAAGTCACAAGTTATAGCCTTCAGAATGTAACACACAACTGAGTCCAATTTGAGACGTTGACGCACGGATGGGGCTAACTTGTTTCGCCTAACCCGAATCTTGTTCCAATACTTCAAATGTGTTGAAACAATAATAATGGAAGAGTTTGAGTTCAATTACGAGGTCCGATTGTGAAAAAGTCACAAGTTATAGGCTTCGGAATGTAACACACAAACTGAGTCCAATTTGAGACGTTGACGCACGGATGGAGCTAACTTGTTTCGCCTATCCCGAATCTTGTTCCAATACTTCAAATGTGTTGAAACAATAATAATGGAAGAGTTTGAGTTCAATTACGAGGTCCGATTGCGAAAAAGTCACAAGTTATAGGCTTCGGAATGTAACACACAAACTGAGTCCAATTTGAGACGTTGACACACGGATGGAGCTAACTTGTTTCGACTGTCCCGAATCTTGTTCCAACACTTCAAATGTGCTGTAACAATAGTAATAGGAAGAATTTCGAGTTTAATTACGAGCTCCGGTTGCGAAAAAGTCACAAGTTATAGGCTTCGGAATGTAACACACAAACTGAGTCCAATTTGAGACGTTGACGCACGGATGGAGCTAACTTGTTTCGACTGTCCCGAATCTTATTCCAACACTTCAAATGTGTTGAAACAATAGTAATGGAAGAATTTGAGTCTAATTACGAGGTTCGGTTGCGAAAAAGTCACAAGTTATAGGCTTCGGAATGTAACAGACAAACTGAGTCCAATTTGAGACGTTGACGCACGGATGGAGCTAACTTGTTTCGCCTATCGCGAATCTTGTTCCAATACTTCAAATGTGTTGAAACAATAATAATGGAAGAGTTTGAGTCCAATTACGAGGTCCGATTGCGAAAAAGTCACCAGTTATAGGCTTCGGAATGTAACACACAAACTGAGTCCAATTTGAGACGTTGACGCACGGATGGAGCTAACTTGTTTTGACTGCTACGAATCTTGTTTCAACACTTCAAATGTGATGCAACAATAGTAATGGAAGAGTTTGAGTCCAATTACGAGGTCCGGTTGCGAAAAAGTCACAAGTTATAGGCTTCGGAATGTAACACACAAACTGAGTCCAATTTGAGACGTTGATGCACGGAAGGGGCTAACTTGTTTCGACAGTAATAAATCTTGTTCAAACACTTCAAATTTGTTGAAACAATAGTAATGGAAGAATTCGAGTCTAATTACGAGGTTCGGTTGCGAAAAAGTCACAAGTTATAGGCTTCGGAATGTAACATACAAACTGAGTCCAATTTGAGACGTTGACGCACGGATGGAGCTAACTTGTTTCGACAGTGATAAATCTTGTTCCAACACTTCAATTGTGTTGAAACAATTGTAATGGAAGAATTCGAGTCTAATTACGAGGTCCGGTTGCGAAAAAGTCACAAGTTATAGGCTTCGGAATGTAACACACAAACTGAGTCTAATTTTAGACGTTCACGCACGGATGGAGCTAACTTGTTTCGACTGTCCCGAATCTTGTTCCAACACTTCAAATGCGTTGAAACAATAATAATGGAAGAGTTTGAGTCCAATTACGAGGTCCGATTGCGAAAAAGTCACAAGTTATAGGCTTCGGAATGTAACACACAAACTGAGTCCAATTTGAGACGTTGACGCACGGATGGAGCTAACTTGTTTTGACTGCTACGAATCTTGTTCACCACTTCAAATGTGTTGCAACAATATAATGGAAGAGTTTGAGTCCAATTACGAGGTCCGTTGCGAAAAAGTCACAAGTTATAGGCTTCGGAATGTAACACACAAACTGAATCCAATTTGAGACGTTGACGCACGGATGGAGCTAACTTGTTTCGCCTATCCCGAATCTTGTTCCAATACTTTAAATGTGTTGAAACAATAATAATGGAAGAGTTTGAGTCAATTACGAGGTCCGATTGCGAAAAAGTTATAAGCTTCGAATGTAACACACAAACTGAGTCCAATTTGAGACGTTGAAGCACGGATGGAGCTAACTTGTTTCGACAGTCCATAAATCTTGTTCAAACACTTCAAATTTGTTGAAACAATTGTAATGGAAGAATTCGAGTCTAATTACGAGGTCCGGTTGCGAAAAAGTCCCAAGTTATAGGCTTCGGAATGTAACACACAAACTGAGTCCAATTTGAGACGTTGACGCACGGAAGGAGCTAACTTGTTTGGACAGTCATAAATCTTGTTCCAACACTTCAAATTTGTTGAAACAATTGTAATGAAGAATTCGAGTCTAATTACGAGGGTCCGTTGCGAAAAAGTCACAAGTTATAGGCTTCGGAATGTAGCACACAAACTGAGTCCAATATGAGACGTTGACGCACGGATGGAGCTAACTTGTTTCGACTGGCCCGAATATTGTTCCAAACACTTCAAATGTGCTGTAACAATAGTATAGAAGATTCGAGTTTTAATTATGAGGTCCGGTTGCGAAAAGTCACAAGTTATAGGCTTCAGAATGTAACACACAAACTGAGTCCAATTTGGGACGTTGACGCACGGATGGAGCTAACTTGTTTCGCCTATCGCGAATCTTGTTCCAATACTTCAAATGTGTTGAAACAATAATAATGGAAAGAGTTTGAGTTCCAAGTACGAGGTCCGATGCGAAAAAGTCACCAGTTATAGGCATCGGAATGTAACACAAAAAATGAGTCCAATTTGAGACGTTGACGCACGGATGGAGCTAACTTGTTTTGACTGCTACGAATCTTGTTTCAACACTTCAAATGTGCTTGCAACAATAGTAATGGAAGAGTTTGAGTCCAATTACGAGGTCCGGTTGCGAAAAAGTCACAAGTTATAGGCTTCGGAAATGTAACACACAAACTGAATCCAATTTGAGACGTTGACGCACGGATGGAGCTAACTTATTTCGCCTATCCCGAATCTTGTTCCAATACTTCAAATGTGTTGAAAACAATAATAATGGAAGAGTTTGAGTCTAATTACGAGGTCCGATTGCGAAAAAGTCACAAGTTATAGGCTTCGGAATGTAACACACAAACTGAGTCCAATTTGAGACGTTGACGCACGGATGGGCTAACTTGTTTAGCCTAACCCGAATCTTGTTCCAAAACTTCAAATGTGTTGAAACAATAGTAATGGAAGAGTATGAGTTCAATTCGAGGTCCGATTGCGAAAAAGTCACAAGTTTAGGCTTCGGAATGAACACACAAACTGAGTCAATTTGAGACGTTGACGCACGGATGGAGCTAACTTGTTTCGCCTATCCCGGAATCTTGTTCCAATACTTCAAATGTGTTGAAACAATAATAATGGAAGAGTTTGAGTTCAATTACGAGGTCCGATTGCGAAAAAGTCACAAGTTATAGGCTTCGGAATGTAACACACAAACTGAGTCCAATTGAGACGTTGACGCACGGATGGAGCTAACTTGTTTCGACTGTCCCGAATCTTGTTCCAACACTTCAAATGTGTCGAAACAAATAGTAATGGAAGAATTCGAGTATAATTACAAGGTCGGTTGCGAAAAAGTCACAAGTTATAGGCTTCGGAATGTAACACACAAACTGAGTCCAATTTGAGACGTTGACGCACGGATGGAGCTAACTTGTTTCGCCTATCCCGAATCTTGTTCCAATACTTCAAATGTGTTGAAACAATTATAATGGAAGAGTTTGAGTTCAATTACGAGTCCGATTACGAAAAGTCACAAGTTATAGGCTTCAGAATGTAACACCCAAATGAGTCCAATTTGAGACGTTGACGCACGGAATGGGGCTAACTTGTTTCGCCTATCCCGAATCTTGTTCCAATACTTCAAATGTGTTGAAACAATAATAATGGAAGAGTTTGAGTTCAATTACGAGGTCCGATTGCGAAAAAGTCACAAGTTATAGGCTTCGGAATGTAACACACAAACTGAGTCCAATTTGAGACGTTGACGCACGGATGGAGCTAACTTGTTTCGCCTATCCCGAATCTTGTTCCAATACTTCAAATGTGTGAAACAATAATAATGGAAGAGTTTGAGTTAATTACGAGGTCCGGTTGCGAAAAAGTCACAAGTTATAGGCTTCGGAATGTAACACACAAACTGAGTCCAATTTGAGACGTTGACGCACGGATGGAGCTAACTTGTTTCGACTGTCCCGAATCTTGTTCCAACACTTCAAATGTGTGAACAATAGTAATGGAAGAATTCGAGTTAATTACGAGGTCCGGTTGCGAAAAAGTCACAAGTTATAGGCTTCGGAATGTAACACACAAACTGAGTCCAATTTGAGACGTTGACGCACGGATGGAGCTAACTTGTTTCGATGCGAATCTTGTTCCAACACTTCAAATGTGTTGAAACAATAGTAATGGAAGAATTTGAGTCAATTACGAGGTCCGGTTGCGAAAAAGTCACAAGTTATAGGCTTCGGAATGTAACACACAAACTGAGTCCAATTTGAGACGTTGACGCACGGATGGAGCTAACTTGTTTCGCCTATCCGAATCTTGTTCCAATACTTCAAATGTGTTGAAACAATAATAATGGAAGAGTTTGAGTCCAATTACGAGGTCCGATTGCGAAAAAGTCACAAGTTATAGGCTTCGGAATGTAACACACAAACTGAGTCCAATTTGAGACGTTGACGCACGGATGGAGCTAACTTGTTTCGCCTATCCCGAATCTTGTTCCAATACTTCAAATGTGTTGAAACAATAATAATGGAAGAGTTTGAGTCAATTACGAGGTCCGATTGCGAAAAAGTCACAAGTTATAGGCTTCGGAATGTAACACACAAACTGAGTCCAATTTGAGACGTTGACGCACGGATGGAGCTAACTTGTTTCGCCTATCCCGAATCTTGTTCCAACTTCAAATGTGTTGAAACAATAATAATGGAAGAGTTTGAGTTCAATTACGAGGTCCGATTGCGAAAAAGTCACAAGTTATAGGCTTCGGAATGTAACACACAAACTGAGTCCAATTTGAGACGTTGACGCACGGATGGAGCTAACTTGTTTCGCCTACTGTCCCGAATCTTGTTCCAACACTTCAAATGTGTCAAACAATAGTAATGGAAGAGTTTGAGTTAATTACGAGGTCGATTGCGAAAAAGTCACAAGTTATAGGCTTCGGAATGTAACACACAAACTGAGTCCAATTTGAGACGTTGACGCACGGATGGAGCTAACTTGTTTCGCCTATCCCGAATCTTGTTCCAATACTTCAAATGTGTTGAAACAATATAATGGAAGAGTTTGAGTTCAATTACGAGGTCCGATTGCGAAAAAGTCACAAGTTATAGGCTTCGGAATGTAACACACAAACTGAGTCCAATTTGAGACGTTGACGCACGGATGGAGCTAACTTGTTTCGCCTAACCCGAATCTTGTTCCAATACTTCAAATGTGTTGAAACAATAATAATGGAAGAGTTTGAGTTCAATTACGAGGTCCGATTGCGAAAAAGTCACAAGTTATAGGCTTCGGAATGTAACACACAAACTGAGTCCAATTTGAGACGTTGACGCACGGATGGAGCTAACTTGTTTCGACTATCCCGAATCTTGTTCCAATACTTCAAATGTGTTGAAACAATAATAATGGAAGAGTTTGAGTTCAATTACGAGGTCCGATTGCGAAAAAGTCACAAGTTATAGGCTTCGGAATGTAACACACAAACTGAGTCCAATTTGAGACGTTGACGCACGGATGGAGCTAACTTGTTTCGACTGTCCGAATCTTGTTCCAACACTTCAAATGTGTTGAACAATAGTAATGGAAGAATTCGAGTTAATTACGAGGTCCGGTTGCGAAAAAGTCACAAGTTATAGGCTTCGGAATGTAACACACAAACTGAGTCCAATTTGAGACGTTGACGCACGGATGGAGCTAACTTGTTTCGACTGTCCCGAATCTTGTTCCAACACTTCAAATGTGTTGAAACAATAGTAATGGAAGAATTTGAGTCAATTACGAGGTCGGTTGCGAAAAAGTCACAAGTTATAGGCTTCGGAATGTAACACACAAACTGAGTCCAATTTGAGACGTTGACGCACGGATGGAGCTAACTTGTTTCGCCTATCGCGAATCTTGTTCCAATACTTCAAATGTGTTGAAACAATAATAATGGAAGAGTTTGAGTCCAATTACGAGGTCCGATTGCGAAAAAGTCACAGTTATAGGCTTCGGAATGTAACACACAAACTGAGTCCAATTTGAGACGTTGACGCACGGATGGAGCTAACTTGTTTCTCTATCGAATCTTGTTCCAACACTTCAAATGTGTTGAAACAATAGTAATGGAAGAGTTTGAGTCCAATTACGAGGTCCGGTTGCGAAAAAGTCACAAGTTATAGGCTTCGGAATGTAACACACAAACTGAGTCCAATTTGAGACGTTGACACACGGATGGAGCTAACTTGTTTCGACAGTCACGAATCTTGTTCAACACTTCAAATGTGTTGAAACAATAGTAATGGAAGAGTTTGAGTCAATTACGAGGTCCGGTTGCGAAAAAGTCACAAGTTATAGGCTTCGGAATGTAACACACAAACTGAGTCCAATTTGAGACGTTGACGCACGGATGGAGCTAACTTGTTTCGACAGTCATAAATCTTGTTCCAACACTTCAAATTTGTTGAAACAATAGTAATGGAAGAATTCGAGTCAATTACGAGGTCGGTTGCGAAAAAGTCACAAGTTATAGGCTTCGGAATGTAACACACAAACTGAGTCCAATTTGAGACGTTGACGCACGGATGGAGCTAACTTGTTTCGACCGTGAATCTTGTTCCAACACTTCAAATGTGTTGAAACAATAATAATGGAAGAGTTTGAGTCCAATTACGAGGTCCGATTGCGAAAAAGTCACAAGTTATAGGCTTCGGAATGTAACACACAAACTGAGTCCAATTTGAGACGTTGACGCACGGATGGAGCTAACTTGTTTCGACTGTCGAATCTTGTTCAACACTTCAAATGTGTGAAACATATAATGGAAGAGTTTGAGTCCAATTACGAGGTCCGGTTGCGAAAAAGTCACAAGTTATAGGCTTCGGAATGTAACACACAAACTGAGTCCAATTTGAGACGTTGACGCACGGATGGAGCTAACTTGTTTCGCTACCCGAATCTTGTTCCAACTTCAAATGTGTTGAACAATATAATGGAAGAGTTTGAGTTCAATTACGAGGTCCGATTGCGAAAAAGTCACAAGTTATAGGCTTCGGAATGTAACACACAAACTGAGTCCAATTTGAGACGTTGACGCACGGATGGAGCTAACTTGTTTCGCCTATCCCGAATCTTGTTCCAATACAAATGTGTTGAAACAATATAATGGAAGAGTTTGAGTCAATTACGAGGTCCGATTGCGAAAAAGTTATAGGCTTCGGAATGTAACACACAAACTGAGTCCAATTTGAGACGTTGACGCACGGATGGAGCTAACTTGTTTCGACAGTCATAAATCTTGTTCCAACACTTCAAATTTGTTGAAACAATTGTAATGGAAGAATTCGAGTCTAATTACGAGGTCCGGTTGCGAAAAAGTCACAAGTTATAGGCTTCGGAATGTAACACACAAACTGAGTCCAATTTGAGACGTTGACGCACGGATGGAGCTAACTTGTTTGACTGTCCAATCTTGTTCCAACACTTCAAATTGTTGTGAAACAATTGTAATGGAAGAATTCGAGTTAATTACGAGGTCCGGTTGCGAAAAAGTCACAAGTTATAGGCTTCGGAATGTAACACACAAACTGAGTCCAATTTGAGACGTTGACGCACGGATGGAGCTAACTTGTTTCGACTGTCCCGAATCTTGTTCCAATACTTCAAATGTGTTGAACAATAGTAATGGAAAGTTTGAGTTAATTACGAGGTCCGGTTGCGAAAAAGTCACAAGTTATAGGCTTCGGAATGTAACACACAAACTGAGTCCAATTTGAGACGTTGACGCACGGATGGAGCTAACTTGTTTCGCCTATCCCGAATCTTGTTCCAATACTTCAAATGTGTTGAAACAATAATAATGGAAGAGTTTGAGTCCAATTACGAGGTCCGATTGCGAAAAAGTCACAAGTTATAGGCTTCGGAATGTAACACACAAACTGAGTCCAATTTGAGACGTTGACGCACGGATGGAGCTAACTTGTTTCGACTGTCACGAATCTTGTTCCAATACTTCAAATGTGATGAACAATATAATGGAAGAGTTTGAGTCAATTACGAGGTCCGGTTGCGAAAAAGTCACAAGTTATAGGCTTCGGAATGTAACACACAAACTGAGTCCAATTTGAGACGTTGACGCACGGATGGGCTAACTTGTTTCGACAGTCATAAATCTTGTTCCAAACACTTCAAATGTGTTGAAACAATAGTAATGGAAGAATTCGAGTCTAATTACGAGGTCGGTTGCGAAAAAGTCACAAGTTATAGGCTTCGGAATGTAACACACAAACTGAGTCCAATTTGAGACGTTGACGCACGGATGGAGCTAACTTGTTTCGACAGTGATAATCTTGTTCCAACACTTCAATTGTGAAAAAACAATGTAATGGAAGAATTTGAGTCAATTACGAGGTCCGTTGCGAAAAAGTCACAAGTTATAGGCTTCGGAATGTAACACACAAACTGAGTCCAATTTGAGACGTTGACGCACGGATGGAGCTAACTTGTTTCGACTGTCCGAATCTTGTTCCAACACTTCAAATGTGTTGAAACAATAATAATGGAAGAGTTTGAGTCCAATTACGAGGTCCGATTGCGAAAAGTCACAAGTTATAGGCTTCGGAATGTAACACACAAACTGAGTCCAATTTGAGACGTTGACGCACGGATGGAGCTAACTTGTTTTGACGCCTATCGAATCTTGTTCCACTTCAAATGTGTTGAACAATAGTAATGGAAGAGTTTGAGTCAATTACGAGGTCCGATTGCGAAAAAGTCACAAGTTATAGGCTTCGGAATGTAACACACAAACTGAGTCCAATTTGAGACGTTGACGCACGGATGGAGCTAACTTGTTTCGCTATCAATCTTGTTCCAATACTTCAAATGTGTTGAAACAATATAATGGAAGAGTTTGAGTTCAATTACGAGGTCCGGTTGCGAAAAAGTTATAGGCTTCGGAATGTAACACACAAACTGAGTCCAATTTGAGACGTTGACGCACGGATGGAGCTAACTTGTTTCGACAGTCATAAATCTTGTTCCAAACACTTCAAATTTGTTGAAACAATTGTAATGGAAGAATTCGAGTCTAATTACGAGGTCCGGTTGCGAAAAAGTCACAAGTTATAGGCTTCGGAATGTAACACACAAACTGAGTCCAATTTGAGACGTTGACGCACGGATGGAGCTAACTTGTTTGACAGTCATAATCTTGTTCCAACACTTCAAATTGTGAAACAATAGTAATGGAAGAATTCGAGTCTAATTACGAGGTCCGGTTGCGAAAAAGTCACAAGTTATAGGCTTCGGAATGTAACACACAAACTGAGTCCAATTTGAGACGTTGACGCACGGATGGAGCTAACTTGTTTCGACTGTCCCGAATCTTGTTCCAACACTTCAAATGTGAAACAATAGTAATGGAAGTTTGAGTTTAATTACGAGGTCCGGTTGCGAAAAAGTCACAAGTTATAGGCTTCGGAATGTAACACACAAACTGAGTCCAATTTGAGACGTTGACGCACGGATGGAGCTAACTTGTTTCACCTATCCCGAATCTTGTTCCAATACACTTCAAATGTGTTGAAACAATAATAATGGAAGAGTTTGAGTCCAATTACGAGGTCCGATTGCGAAAAAGTCACAAGTTATAGGCTTCGGAATGTAACACACAAACTGAGTCCAATTTGAGACGTTGACACGGATGGAGCTAACTTGTTTCGACTGTCCGAATCTTGTTCAACACTTCAAATGTGTTGAACAATAGTAATGGAAGAGTTTGAGTCAATTACGAGGTCCGGTTGCGAAAAAGTCACAAGTTATAGGCTTCGGAATGTAACACACAAACTGAGTCCAATTTGAGACGTTGACGCACGGATGGAGCTAACTTGTTTCGACAGTCATAAATCTTGTTCCAAACACTTCAAATTGTTGAAACAATATAATGGAAGAATTCGAGTCTAATTACGAGGTTCGGTTGCGAAAAAGTCACAAGTTATAGGCTTCGGAATGTAACAACAAACTGAGTCCAATTTGAGACGTTGACGCACGGATGGAGCTAACTTGTTTCGACAGTGAATCTTGTTCCAACACTTCAAATTGTGTTGAAACAATTGTAATGGAAGAATTCGAGTCTAATTACGAGGTCCGGTTGCGAAAAAGTCACAAGTTATAGGCTTCGGAATGTAACACACAAACTGAGTCCAATTTTAGACGTTGACGCACGGATGGAGCTAACTTGTTTCGACTGTCCCGAATCTTGTTCCAAACACTTCAAATGTGTTGAAACAATAATAATGGAAGAGTTTGAGTCCAATTACGAGGTCCGATTGCGAAAAAGTCACAAGTTATAGGCTTCGGAATGTAACACACAAACTGAGTCCAATTTGAGACGTTGACGCACGGATGGAGCTAACTTGTTTCTGCTATCGAATCTTGTTCATACTTCAAATGTGTTGAACAATAAATGGAAGAGTTTGAGTCAATTACGAGGTCCGATTGCGAAAAAGTCACAAGTTATAGGCTTCGGAATGTAACACACAAACTGAGTCCAATTTGAGACGTTGACGCACGGATGGAGCTAACTTGTTTCGCCTATCCGAATCTTGTTCAATACTTTAAATGTGTTGAAACAATAATAATGGAAGAGTTTGAGTTCAATTCAGGTCCGATTGCTAAAAGTTATAGGCTTCGGAATGTAACACACAAACTGAGTCCAATTTGAGACGTGAAGCACGGATGGAGCTAACTTGTTTCGACAGTCATAAATCTTGTTCAAACACTTCAAATTTGTTGAAACAATTGTAATGGAAGAATTCGAGTCTAATTACGAGGTCCGGTTGCGAAAAAGTCACAAGTTATAGGCTTCGGAATGTAACACACAAACTGAGTCCAATTTGAGACGTTGACGCACGGAAGGAGCTAACTTGTTTGGACAGTCATAAATCTTGTTCCAACACTTCAAATTGTTGAAACAATTGTAATGGAAGAATTCGAGTCTAATTACGAGGTCCGGTTGCGAAAAAGTCACAAGTTATAGGCTTCGGAATGTAACACACAAACTGAGTCCAATATGAGACGTTGACGCACGGATGGAGCTAACTTGTTTCGACTGTCCCGAATCTTGTTCCAACACTTCAAATGTGCTGTAAACAATAGTAATAGAAGAATTCGAGTTAATTACGAGGTCCGTTGCGAAAAAGTCACAAGTTATAGGCTTCAGAATGTAACACACAAACTGAGTCCAATTTGGGACGTTGACGCACGGATGGAGCTAACTTGTTTCGCCTATCGCGAATCTTGTTCCAATACTTCAAATGTGTTGAAACAATAATAATGGAAGAGTTTGAGTCCAATTACGAGGTCCGATTGCGAAAAAGTCACAAGTTATAGGCTTCAGAATGTAACACACAAACTGAGTCCAATTTGAGACGTTGACGCACGGATGGGGCTAACTTGTTTCGCCTAACCCGAATCTTGTTCCAATACTTCAAATGTGTTGAAACAATAATAATGGAAGAGTTTGAGTTCAATTACGAGGTCCGATTGTGAAAAAGTCACAAGTTATAGGCTTCGGAATGTAACACACAAACTGAGTCCAATTTGAGACGTTGACACACGGATGGAGCTAACTTGTTTCGACTGTCCCGAATCTTGTTCCAACACTTCAAATGTGCTTGAACATAGTAATAGAAGAATTCGAGTTTAATTACGAGCTCCGGTTGCGAAAAAGTCACAAGTTATAGGCTTCGGAATGTAACACACAAACTGAGTCCAATTTGAGACGTTGACGCACGGATGGAGCTAACTTGTTTCGACTGTCCCGAATCTTTATTCCAACACTTCAAATGTGTTGAAACAATAGTAATGGAAGAATTTGAGTCTAATTACGAGGTTCGGTTGCGAAAAAGTCACAAGTTATAGGCTTCGGAATGTAACAGACACAAACTGAGTCCAATTTGAGACGTTGACGCACGGATGGAGCTAACTTGTTTCGCCTATCGCGAATCTTGTTCCAATACTTCAAATGTGTTGAAACAATATAATGGAAGAGTTTGAGTCCAATTACGAGGTCCGATTGCGAAAAAGTCACAAGTTATAGGCTTCGGAATGTAACACACAAACTGAATCCAATTTGAGACGTTGACGCACGGATGGAGCTAACTTGTTTCGCCTATCCCGAATCTTGTTCCAATACTTTAATGTGTTTGAAACAATAATAATGGAAGAGTTTGAGTTCAATTACGAGGTCCGATTGCTAAAAAGTCATAGGCTTCGGAATGTAACACACAAACTGAGTCCAATTTGAGACGTTGAAGCACGGATGGAGCTAACTGTTTCGACATGTCATAATCTTGTTCAAACACTTCAAATTTGTTGAAACAATTGTAATGGAAGAGTTCGAGTCTAATTACGAGGTCCGATTGCGAAAAAGTCACAAGTTATAGGCTTCGGAATGTAACACACAAACTGAGTCCAATTTGAGACGTTGACGCACGGAGAGGAGCTCTACTTGTTTGACAGTCATAATCTTGTTCCAACACTTCAAATTTGTTG
>JASUTR010000050.1:0-19444 GCA_035048495.1 Euptelea pleiosperma
AAATTGGACTCAGTTTGTGTGTTACAGTTCCGAAGCCCATAACTTGTGACTTTTCGCAACCAGACCTCAAAATTGGACTCAAACTCTTCCGTTACTAATGTTAACAGATTTGAAGTTGGAACAAATTTGGGACAGTCGAAATAAAGTTAGCTCCATCCGTTGCGGTCAACGTCTCAAATTGGACTCAGTTGTGTGTTACATTCCGAAGCCAATAACTTGTGACTTTTTCGCAACTAGACCTTGTAATTGGACTCAAACTCTTCCATTACTATTGTTTCAACAGATTTGAAGTGTTGGAACAAGATTTGGGACAGTCGAAACAAGTTAGCTCCATCGTGCGTCAAGTCTAAATTGTACTCAGTTTGTGTGTTACATTCCGAAGCCTATAACTTGTGATTTTTTTCGTAACCAGACCTCATAATTGGACTCAAACTCTTCCATTTACTAATGTTTCAGCAGATTTGAGTGTTGGAACAAGATTTGGGACAGTCGAAACAAGTTAGTCCATCGTGCGTCAACGACTCAAATTGGACTCAGTTTGTGTGTTACATTCGAAGCAATAACTTGTGACTGTTTCGCAACCAGACCTCGTAATTGGATTCAAAACTCTTCCATTACTAATGTTTCAGCAGATTTGAAGTGTTGGAACAAGATTTGGGACAGTCGAAACAAGTTAGCTCCATCCGTGCGTCAACGTCTCAAATTGGACTCAGTTGTGTGTTACATTCCGAAGCCTAAACTTGTGACTGTTTCGCAACAGATGTAATTGGACTCAAAACTCTTCCATTTACTAATGTTTAGCAGATTTGAGTGTTGGAACAAGATTTGGGACAGTCGAAACAAGTTAGCTCCATCGTGCGTCAACGTCTCAAATTGGACTCAGTTTGTGTGTTACATTCCGAAGCAATAACTTGTGACTTTTCGCAACCAGACCTCGTAATTGGACTCAAACTCTTCCATTACTAATGTTTCAGCAGATTTGAAGTGTTGGGACAAAATTTGGGCAGTCGAAACAAGTTAGCTCCATCGTGCGTCAACGTCTCAAATTGGACTCAGTTTGTGTGTTACATTCCGAAGCCAATAACTTGTGACTTTTTCGCAAACCAGACTCGTAATTGGACTCAAACTCTTCCATTACTAATGTTTCAGCAGATTTGAAGTGTTGGGACAAAATTTGGGGCAGTCGAAACAAGTTAGCTCCATCGTGCGTCAACGTCTCAAATTGGACTCAGTTTGTGTGTTACATTCCGAAGCATAACTTGTGACTTTTTCGAACCAGACCTCGTAATTGGACTCAAACTCTTCCATTACTAATGTTTCAGCAGATTTGAAGTGTTGGGACAAAATTTGGGGCAGTCGAAACAAGTTAGCTCCATCGTGCGTCAAGTCTCAAATTGGACTCAGTTTGTGTGTTACATTCCGAAGCCCATAACTTGTGACTGTTTCGCAACCAGACCTCGTAATTGGACTCAAACTCTTCCATTACTAATGTTTCAACAGATTTGAAGTGTGGAACAAAGATTTGGGACAGTCGACAAGTTAGCTCCATCCGTGCGTAACGTATCAATTGGACTCAGTTTGTGTGTTACAGTCCGAGCCATAACTTGTGACTGTTTCGCAACCAGACTGTAATTGGACTCAAACTCTTCCTTACTAATGTTTCAACAGATTTGAAGTGTTGGAAAAAATTTGGGACGGTAGGAAACAAGTTAGCTCATCGTGCGTCAACGTCTCAAATTGGACTCAGTTTGTGTGTTACATTCCGAAGCCTATAACTTGTGACTTTTTCGCCCAGACCTCATTATTGGTACTCAAACTCTTCCGTTACTAATGTTCAACAGATTTGAAGTGTGGAACAAAATTTAGGGACAGTCGAACAAGTTAGCTCCATCCGTGCGTCAACGTCTCAAATTGGACTCAGTTTGTGTGTTACATTCCAAAGCCTATAACTTGTGACTTTTCGCAATCAGACCTCATAATTGGACTCAAAACTCTTCCATTACTAATGTGTCAACAGATTTGAGTGTTGGAACAAAATTTGGGTCAGTCGAAACAAGTTAGCTCCATCCGTGCGTCAACGTCTCAAATTGGACTCATTTGTGTGTTACATTCCAAAGCCTATAACTTGTGACTTTTTCGCAATCAGACCTCATAATTGGACTCAAACTCTTCCATTACTAATGTTCAAACAGATTTGAAGTGTTGGAACAAGATTTGGGACAGTCGAAACAAGTTAGCTCCATCCGTGCGTCAACGTCTCAAATTGGACTCAGTTTGTGTGTTACATTCCGAAGCCCATAACTTGTGACTTTTTCGCAACTAGACCTCATAATTGGACTCAAACTCTTCCTTACTATGTTTCAACAGATTTGAAGTGTTGGAACAAAAATTTGGGACAGTCGAAAAAAAGTTAGCTCCATCCGTGCGTCAACGTTCAAATTGGACTCAGTTTGTGTGTTACATTCCGAAGCCAATAACTTGTGACTTTTTCGCAACAGACCTGTAATTGGACTCAAACTCTTCCATTACTAATGTTTCAACAGATTTGAAGTGTTTGGAACAAGATTTGGGACAGTCGAAACAAGTTAGCTCCATCCGTGCGTCAACGTCTCAAATTGGACTCAGTTTGTGTGTTACATTCGAAGCCTATAACTTGTGACTTTTTCGCAACCAGACCTCATAATTGGACTCAAACTCTTCATTACTATGTTTCAGAAGATTTGAAGTGTTGGAACAAGATTTGGGACAGTCGAAACAAGTTAGCCCATCCGTGCGTCAACGTCTCAAATTGGACTCAGTTTGTGTGTTACATTCCGAAGCCTATAACTTGTGATTTTTCGCAACCAGACCTCATAATTGGACTCAAACTCTTCGTTACTAATGTTTCAATAGATTTGAAGTGTTGAAACAAATTTGGGCAGTCGAAACAAGTTAGCTCCATCGTGCGTCAACGTCTCAAATTGGACTCAGTTTGTGTGTTACATTCCGAAGCCATAACTTGTGATTTCGCAACCAGACCTCATAATTGGACTCAAACTCTTCCATTACTAATGTTTCAACAGATTTGAAGTGTTGAAACAAAATTTGGGGCAGTCGAAACAAGTTAGCTCCATCCGTGCGTCAACGTATCAAATTGGACTCAGTTTGTGTTACAGTCCGATGCCCATAACTTGTGACTATTTCGCAACCAGACCTCATAATTGACTCAAACTCTTCCGTTACTAATGTGTCAACAGATTTGAAGTGTTGGAACAAAATTTGGGACAGTCGAAACAAGTTAGCTCCATCGTGCGTCAACGTATCAAATTGGACTCAGTTTGTGTGTTACAGTCGAAGCCCATAACTTGTGACTATTTCGCAACCAGACCTCATAATTGGACTCAAACTCTTCGTTATAATGTGTCAACAGATTTGAAGTGTTGGAACAAAATTTGGGACAGTCGAAACAAGTTAGCTCCATCCGTGCGTCAACGTCTCAAATTGGACTAGTTTGTGTGTTACATTCCGAAGCCATAACTTGTGACTATTTCGCAACCAGACCTCAATTGGACTCAAACTCTTCCGTTACTAATGTGTTCAACAGATTTGAAGTTGGAACAAAATTTGGGACAGTCGAAAAAGTTAGCTCCATCCGTGCGTCAACGTCTCAAATTGGACTCAGTTTGTGTGTTACATTCCGAAGCCTATAACTTGTGACTTTTCGCAACCAGACCTTGTAATTGGACTCAAACTCTTCCATTACTAATGTTTCAACAGATTTGAAGTGTTGGAACAAGATTTGGGACAGTCGAAACAATAAGTTAGCTCCATCCGTGCGTCAACGTCTCAAATTGGACTCAGTTTGTGTGTTACATTCCGAAGCCAATAACTTGTGATTTTTTCGTAACAGACCTCGTAATTGGACTCAAACTCTTCCATTACTAATGTTTCAGCAGATTTGAAGTGTTGGAACAAGATTTGGGACAGTCGAAACAAGTTAGCTCCATCCGTGCGTCAACGTCTCAAATTGGACTCAGTTTGTGTGTTACATTCCGAAGCCAATAACTTGTGACTGTTTCGCAACCAGACCTCGTAATTGGACTCAAACTCTTCCATTACTAATGTTTCAGCAGATTTGAAGTGTTGGAACAAGATTTGGGACAGTCGAAACAAGTTAGCTCCATCCGTGCGTCAACGTCTCAAATTGGACTCAGTTTGTGTGTTACATTCCGAAGCCAATAACTTGTGACTTTTCGCAACCAGACCTCGTAATTGGACTCAAACTCTTCCATTACTAATGTTTAGCAGATTTGAAGTGTTGGAACAAGATTTGGGACAGTCGAAACAAGTTAGCTCCATCCGTGCGTCAAGTCTCAAATTGGACTCAGTTTGTGTGTTACATTCCGAAGCCAATAACTTGTGACTTTTCGCAACCAGACCTCTAATGGACTCAAACTCTTCCATTACTAATGTTTCAGCAGATTTGAAGTGTTGGAACAAGATTTGGGACAGTCGAAACAAGTTAGCTCCATCCGTGCGTCAACGTCTCAAATTGGACTCAGTTTGTGTGTTACATTCCGAAGCCATAACTTGTGACTTTTTCGCAACCAGACCTCATAATTGGACTCAAACTCTTCCATTACTAATGTTTCAGCAGATTTGAAGTGTTGGAAAAGATTTGGGACAGTCGAAACAAGTTAGCTCCATCCGTGCGTCAACGTCTCAAATTGGACTCAGTTTGTGTGTTACATTCCGAAGCCATAACTTGTGACTTTTCGCAACAGACCTCATAATTGGACTCAAACTCTTCCATTACTAATGTTCAACAGATTTGAAGTGTTGGAACAAATTTGGGACAGTCGAAACAAGTTAGCTCCATCCGTGCGTCAACGTCTCAAATTGGACTCAGTTTGTGTGTTACATTCCGAAGCCAATAACTTGTGACTTTTCGCAACCAGACCTTAATTGGACTCAAACTCTTCCATTACAATGTTTCAACAGATTTGAAGTGTTGGAACAAGATTTGGGACAGTCGAAACAAGTTAGCTCCATCCGTGCGTCAACGTCTCAAATTGGACTCAGTTTGTGTGTTACATTCCGAAGCCTATAACTTGTGATTTTTCGCAACCAGACCTCATAATTGGACTCAAACTCTTCCATTACTAATGTTTCACAGATTTGAAGTGTTGGAACAAGATTTGGGACAGTCGAAACAAGTTAGCTCCATCGTGCGTCAACGTCTCAAATTGGACTCAGTTTGTGTGTTACATTCCGAAGCCAATAACTTGTGACTTTTCGCAACCAGACCTCATAATTGGACTCAAACTCTTCCATTACTAATGTTTCAGCAGATTTGAAGTGTTGGAACAAGATTTGGGACAGTCGAAACAAGTTAGCTCCATCCGTGCGTCAACGTCTCAAATTGGACTCAGTTTGTGTGTTACATTCCGAAGCCATAACTTGTGACTTTTCGCAACCAGACCTTAATTGGACTCAAACTCTTCCATTACTAATGTTTCAACAGATTTGAAGTGTTGGAACAAATTTGGGACAGTCGAAACAAGTTAGCTCCATCCGTGCGTCAACGTCTCAAATTGGACTCAGTTTGTGTGTTACATTCGAAGCCAATAACTTGTGACTTTTCGCAACCAGACCTTAATTGGACTCAAACTCTTCCATTACAATGTTTCAACAGATTTGAAGTGTTGGAACAAGATTTGGGACAGTCGAAACAAGTTAGCTCCATCCGTGCGTCAACGTCTCAAATTGGACTCAGTTTGTGTGTTACATTCCGAAGCCAATAACTTGTGACTTTTTTCGCAACCAGACCTGTAATTGGACTCAAACTCTTCCATTACTAATGTTTAGCAGATTTGAAATGTTGGAACAAAATTTGGGACAGTCGAAACAAGTTAGCTCCATCCGTGCGTCAACGTCTCAAATTGGACTCAGTTTGTGTGTTACATTCCGAAGCCAATAACTTGTGACTTTTCGCAACCAGACCTCGTAATTGGACTCAAACTCTTCCATTACTAATGTTTCAGCAGATTTGAATGTTGGAACAAAATTTGGGACAGTCGAAACAAGTTAGCTCCATCCGTGCGTCAACGTCTCAAATTGGACTCAGTTTGTGTGTTACATTCCGAAGCCAATAACTTGTGACTTTTCGCAACCAGACCTCGTAATTGGACTCAAACTCTTCCATTACTAATGTTTAAGCAGATTTGAAGTGTTGGAACAAATTTGGGACAGTCGAAACAAGTTAGCTCCATCCGTGCGTCAACGTCTCAAATTGGACTCAGTTTGTGTGTTACATTCCGAAGCCATAACTTGTGACTTTTCGCAACCAGACCTCGTAATTGGACTCAAACTCTTCCATTACTAATGTTTCAGCAGATTTGAAGTGTTGGAACAAGATTTGGGACAGTCGAAACAAGTTAGCTCCATCCGTGCGTCAACGTCTCAAATTGGACTCAGTTTGTGTTACATTCCGAAGCCATAACTTGTGTGACTGTTTCGCAACCAGACCTTGTAATTGGACTCAAACTCTTCCATTACTAATGTTTCAGCAGATTTGAAGTGTTGGAACAAGATTTGGGACAGTCGAAACAAGTTAGCTCCATCCGTGCGTCAACGTCTCAAATTGGACTCAGTTTGTGTGTTACAGTCCGAAGCCCATAACTTGTGACTTTTCGCAACCAGACCTCATAATTGGACTCAAACTCTTCCGTTACTAATGTGTCAACAGATTTGAAGTGTTGGAACAAATTTGGGACAGTCGAAACAAGTTAGCTCCATCCGTGCGTCAACGTATCTCAAATTGGACTCAGTTTGTGTGTTACATTCCGAAGCCATAACTTGTGACTTTTCGCAACAGACCTCATAATTGGACTCAAACTCTTCCGTTACTAATGTGTCAACAGATTTGAAGTGTTGGAACAAATTTGGGACAGTCGAAACAAGTTAGCTCCATCCGTGCGTCAACGTCTCAAATTGGACTCAGTTTGTGTGTTACATTCCGAAGCCATAACTTGTGACTTTTTCGCAACCAGACCTCTTAATTGGACTCAAACTCTTCCATTACTAATGTTTCAACAGATTTGAAGTGTTGGAACAAGATTTGGGACAGTCGAAACAAGTTAGCTCCATCCGTGCGTCAACGTCTCAAATTGGACTCAGTTTGTGTGTTACATTCCGAAGCCAATAACTTGTGACTTTTTCGCAACCAGACCTTAATTGGACTCAAACTCTTCCATTACTAATGTTTCAACAGATTTGAAGTGTTGGAACAAGATTTGGGACAGTCGAAACAAGTTAGCTCCATCCGTGCGTCAACGTCTCAAATTGGACTCAGTTTGTGTGTTACATTCCGAAGCCAATAACTTGTGATTTCGCAACCAGACCTCGTAATTGGACTCAAACTCTTCCATTACTAATGTTTAGCAGATTTGAAGTGTTGGAACAAAATTTGGGACAGTCGAAACAAGTTAGCTCCATCCGTGCGTCAACGTCTCAAATTGGACTCAGTTTGTGTGTTACATTCCGAAGCCAATAACTTGTGATGTTTCGCAACAGACCTCGTAATTGGACTCAAACTCTTCCATTACTAATGTTTCAGAGTTTGAAAGTGTTGGAACAAAATTTGGGACAGTCGAAACAAGTTAGCTCCATCCGTGCGTCAACGTCTCAAATTGGACTCAGTTTGTGTGTTACATTCCGAAGCCAATAACTTGTGACTTTTCGCAACCAGACCTCGTAATTGGACTCAACTCTTCCATTACTAATGTTTCAGCAGATTTGAAGTGTTGGAACAAGATTTGGGACAGTCGAAACAAGTTAGCTCCATCCGTGCGTCAACGTCTCAAATTGGACTCAGTTTGTGTGTTACATTCCGAAGCCTATAACTTGTGACTTTTCGCAACCAGACCTCATAATTGGACTCAAACTCTTCCATTACTAATTTCAGCAGATTTGAAGTGTTGGAACAAGATTTGGGACAGTCGAAACAAGTTAGCTCCATCCGTGCGTCAACGTCTCAAATTGGACTCAGTTTGTGTGTTACATTCCGAAGCCATAACTTGTGACTTTTCGCAACCAGACCTGTAATTGGACTCAAACTCTTCCATTACTAATGTTTCACAGATTTGAAGTGTTGGAACAAGATTTGGGACAGTCGAAACAAGTTAGCTCCATCCGTGCGTCAACGTCTCAAATTGGACTCAGTTTGTGTGTTACATTCCGAAGCCAATAACTTGTGACTTTTCGCAACCAGACCTCATAATTGGACTCAAACTCTTCCATTACTAATGTTTCAACAGATTTGAAGTGTTGGAAAAATTTGGGACAGTCGAAACAAGTTAGCTCCATCCGTGCGTCAACGTCTCAAATTGGACTCAGTTTGTGTGTTACATTCCGAAGCCATAACTTGTGACTTTTTCGCAACCAGACCTTTAATTGGACAAACTCTTCCATTACTATGTTTCAACAGATTTGAAGTGTTGGAACAAATTTGGGACAGTCGAAACAAGTTAGCTCCATCCGTGCGTCAACGTCTCAAATTGGACTCAGTTTGTGTGTTACATTCCGAAGCCAATAACTTGTGATTTTCGCAACCAGACCTCATAATTGGACTCAAACTCTTCCATTACTAATGTTTCAACAGATTTGAAGTGTTGGAACAAGATTTGGGACAGTCGAAACAAGTTAGCTCCATCCGTGCGTCAACGTCTCAAATTGGACTCAGTTTGTGTGTTACATTCCGAAGCCAATAACTTGTGATTTCGCAACCAGACCTCGTAATTGGACTCAAACTCTTCCATTACTAATGTTTCAACAGATTTGAAGTGTTGGAACAAAATTTGGGACAGTCGAAACAAGTTAGCTCCATCCGTGCGTCAACGTCTCAAATTGGACTCAGTTTGTGTGTTACATTCCGAAGCCAATAACTTGTGACTTTTTCGCAACCAGACCTGTAATTGGACTCAAACTCTTCCATTACTAATGTTTCAACAGATTTGAAGTGTTGGAAACAAATTTGGGACAGTCGAAACAAGTTAGCTCCATCCGTGCGTCAACGTCTCAAATTGGACTCAGTTTGTGTGTTACATTCCGAAGCCAATAACTTGTGACTTTTTCGCAACCAGACCTCATAATTGGACTCAAACTCTTCCATTACTAATGTTTCACAGATTTGAATGTGTTGGAAAAAAATTTGGGACAGTCGAAACAAGTTAGCTCCATCCGTGCGTCAACGTCTCAAATTGGACTCAGTTTTGTGTGTTACATTCCGAAGCCAATAACTTGTGACTTTTCGCAACCAGACCTCGTAATTGGACTCAAACTCTTCCATTACTAATGTTTCAGCAGATTTGAAGTGTTGGAACAAGATTTGGGACAGTCGAAACAAGTTAGCTCCATCCGTGCGTCAACGTCTCAAATTGGACTCAGTTTGTGTGTTACATTCCGAAGCCTATAACTTGTGACTTTTTCGCAACCAGACCTCATAATTGGACTCAAACTCTTCCATTACTAATGTTTCAACAGATTTGAAGTGTTGGAAAAATTTGGGACGGTCGAAACAAGTTAGCTCCATCCGTGCGTCAACGTCTCAAATTGGACTCAGTTTGTGTGTTACATTCCGAAGCCTATAACTTGTGACTTTTTCGCAACCAGACCTCATATTGGACTCAAACTCTTCCGTTACTAATGTTTCAACAGATTTGAAGTGTTGGAACAAATTGGGACAGTCGAAACAAGTTAGCTCCATCCGTGCGTCAACGTCTCAAATTGGACTCAGTTTGTGTGTTACATTCCGAAGCCTATAACTTGTGACTTTTTCGCAACCAGACCTCATAATTGGACTCAAACTCTTCCATTACTAATGTTTCAACAGATTTGAAGTGTTGGAACAAAATTTGGGTCAGTCGAAACAAGTTAGCTCCATCCGTGCGTCAACGTCTCAAATTGGACTCAGTTTGTGTGTTACATTCCAAAGCCTATAACTTGTGATTTTCGCAACCAGACCTCATAATTGGACTCAAACTCTTCCATTACTAATGTTTCAACAGATTTGAAGTGTTGGAACAAGATTTGGGACAGTCGAAACAAGTTAGCTCCATCCGTGCGTCAACGTCTCAAATTGGACTCAGTTTGTGTGTTACATTCCGAAGCCTATAACTTGTGACTTTTTCGCAACCAGACCTCATAATTGGACTCAAACTCTTCCATTACTAATGTTTCAACAGATTTGAAGTGTTGGAACAAGATTTGGGACAGTCGAAACAAGTTAGCTCCATCCGTGCGTCAACGTCTCAAATTGGACTCAGTTTGTGTGTTACATTCCGAAGCCTATAACTTGTGACTTTTTCGCAACCAGACCTCGTAATTGGACTCAAACTCTTCCATTACTAATGTTTCAGCAGATTTGAATGTTGGAACAAATTTGGGACAGTCGAAACAAGTTAGCTCCATCCGTGCGTCAACGTCTCAAATTGGACTCAGTTTGTGTGTTACATTCCGAAGCCAATAACTTGTGACTTTTTCGCAACCAGACCTCTAATTGGACTCAAACTCTTCCATTACTAATGTTTCAGCAGATTTGAAGTGTTGGAACAAATTTGGGACAGTCGAAACAAGTTAGCTCCATCGTGCGTCAACGTCTCAAATTGGACTCAGTTTGTGTGTTACATTCCGAAGCCAATAACTTGTGACTGTTTCGCAACCAGACCTCGTAATTGGACTCAAACTCTTCCATTTACTAATGTTTACAGATTTGAAGTTGGAACAAGATTTGGGACAGTCGAAACAAGTTAGCTCCATCCGTGCGTCAACGTCTCAAATTGGACTCAGTTTGTGTGTTACATTCCGAAGCCATAACTTGTGACTTTTTCGCAACCAGACCTGTAATTGGACTCAAACTCTTCCATTACTAATGTTTCAGCAGATTTGAAGTGTTGGAACAAGATTTGGGACAGTCGAAACAAGTTAGCTCCATCCGTGCGTCAACGTCTCAAATTGGACTCAGTTTGTGTGTTACATTCCGAAGCCTATAACTTGTGACTTTCGCAACCAGACCTCATAATTGGACTCAAACTCTTCCATTACTAATGTTTCAACAGATTTGAAGTGTTGGAACAAAGATTTGGGACAGTCGAAACAAGTTAGCTCCATCCGTGCGTCAACGTATCAAATTGGACTCAGTTTGTGTGTTACATTCCGAAGCCTAAACTTGTGACTGTTTCGCAACCAGACCTCGTAATTGGACTCAAACTCTTCCATTACTAATGTTTCACAGATTTGAAGTGTTGGAACAAATTTGGGACAGTCGAAACAAGTTAGCTCCATCGTGCGTCAACGTCTCAAATTGGACTCAGTTTGTGTGTTACATTCCGAAGCCATAACTTGTGACTTTTTCGCAACCAGACCTTTAATTGGACTCAAACTCTTCCATTACTAATGTTTCAGCAGATTTGAAGTGTTGGAACAAGATTTGGGACAGTCGAAACAAGTTAGCTCCATCCGTGCGTCAACGTCTCAAATTGGACTCAGTTTGTGTGTTACAGTCCGAAGCCATAACTTGTGACTTTCGCAACCAGACTCATAATTGGACTCAAACTCTTCCATTACTAATGTCAACAGATTTGAAGTGTTGGAACAAAATTTGGGACAGTCGAAACAAGTTAGCTCCATCCGTGCGTCAACGTATCAAATTGGACTCAGTTTGTGTGTTACATTCCGAAGCCAATAACTTGTGACTTTTTCGCAACTAGACCTTTAATTGGACACAAACTCTTCCATTACTATGTTTCAACAGATTTGAAGTGTTGGAACAAGATTTGGGACAGTCGAAACAAGTTAGCTCCATCCGTGCGTCAACGTCTCAAATTGGACTCAGTTTGTGTGTTACATTCCGAAGCCTATAACTTGTGACTTTTTCGCAACCAGACCTCATAATTGGACTCAAACTCTTCCATTACTAATGTTTCACAGATTTGAAGTGTTGAACAAGATTTGGGACAGTCGAAACAAGTTAGCTCCATCGTGCGTCAACGTCTCAAATTGGACTGGTTTGTGTGTTACATTCCGAAGCCAATAACTTGTGACTTTTCGCAACCAGACCTCGTAATTGGACTCAAACTCTTCCATTACTAATGTTTCACAGATTTGAAGTGTTGGAACAAAATTTGGGACAGTCGAAACAAGTTAGCTCCATCCGTGCGTCAACGTATCAAATTGGACTCAGTTTGTGTGTTACATTCCGAAGCCTATAACTTGTGACTTTTCGCAACTAGACTTGTAATTGGACTCAAACTCTTCCATTACTAATTGTTTCAACAGATTTGAAGTGTTGGAACAAGATTTGGGACAGTCGAAACAAGTTAGCTCCATCCGTGCGTCAACGTCTCAAATTGGACTCAGTTTGTGTGTTACATTCCGAAGCCTATAACTTGTGACTTTTTCGCAACCAGACCTCATAATTGGACTCAAACTCTTCCATTACTAATGTTTCAACAGATTTGAAAGTGTTGGAAAAAATTTGGGTCGGTCGAAACAAGTTAGCTTCCATCCGTGCGTCAACGTATCAAATTGGACTCAGTTTGTGTGTTACATTCCGAAGCCAATAACTTGTGACTTTTCGCAACCAGACCTCGTAATTGGACTCAAACTCTTCCATTACTAATGTTTCAGCAGATTTGAAGTGTTGAACAAGATTTGGGACAGTCGAAACAAGTTAGCTCCATCCGTGCGTCAACGTCTCAAATTGGACTCAGTTTGTGTGTTACATTCCGAAGCCAATAACTTGTGACTTTTCGCAACCAGACTCATAATTGGACTCAAACTCTTTTACTAATGTTTCAACAGATTTGAATGTGGGAACAAAATTTGGGACAGTCGAAACAAGTTAGCTCCATCCGTGCGTCAACGTCTCAAATTGGACTCAGTTTGTGTGTTACATTCGAAAGCCAATAACTTGTGATTTTTCGCAATCCAGACCTCATAATTGGACTCAACTCTTGTTACTAATGTTTCAGCAGATTTGAAGTGTTGGAACAAGATTTGGGACAGTCGAAACAAGTTAGCTCCATCCGTGCGTCAACGTCTCAAATTGGACTCAGTTTGGTGTTACATTCCGAAGCCTATAACTTGTTGACTTTTTCGCACCAGACCTCTTTTTACTCAAACTCTTCCGTTACTAATGTTTCAAAGATTTGAAGTGTGGGAAGAAAATTTTAGGGACAGTCGAAACCAAAGTTACGTCTCCATCCGTGCTGTCAACGTCTCAAATTGGACTCAGTTTGTGTGTTACATTCCAAAGCATTAACTTGTGACTTTTTCGCAAACCAGACCTCCATAATTGGGACTCAAAACTCTTCAGTTTACTAATGTTTCAACAGATTTGAAGTGTTAGAACAAATTTAGGGACAGGTCGAAACAAGTTAGCTCCATCGTGCGTCAACGTCTCAAATTGGACTCAGTTTGTGTGTTACATTCGAAGCCAATAACTTGTGACTTTTCGCAACCTAGACCTCTGTAATTGGACGCGAAATCTTCCATTCCTATTGTTTCAACAGATTTGAAGTGTTTGAACAAGATTTGGGACAGTCGAAAAAGTTAGCTCCATCCGTGCGTCAACGTATCTCAAATTGGACCTCAGTTTGTGTGTTACATTCCGAAGCCTATAACCTTGTGACTTTTTCGCAACCAGACCTCATAATTGGACTCAAATCTTCCATTACTAATGTTTCAACAGATTTGAAGTGTTGAAAAAGATTTGGACAGTCGAAAACAAGTAGCTCCATCCGTGACTCAACGTCTCAAATTGGACTCAGTTTGTGTGCTTACCATTCCGAAGCCTATAACTTTCCCCCCCTGTGACTTTTTCGCAACCAGACCTCATAATTTGGACCTCCAAACTCTTCCATTACTAATGTTTCAACAGATTTGAAGTTGTTGGAAAAAATTTGGGACGTCGAAAAAAGTTAGCTCCATCCGTTGCGATCAACGTATCAAATTGGACTCAGTTTGTGTGTTAACATTCCGAAGCCAATAACTTGTGACTTTTTCGCAACCTAGACCTCGTAATTGGACTCAAACTCTTCCATTACTATTGTTTCAGACAGATTTGAAGGTGTTGGAACAAGATTTGGGACAGTCGAAACAAGTTAGCTCCATCCTGTGCGTCAACGTCTCAAATTGGACTCAGTTTGTGTGTTACATTCCGAAGCCTATAACTTGTGACTTTTTCGCAACCAGACTCATAATTTGGACTCAAACTCTTCCATTACTAATGTTTCAACAGATTTGAAGTGTTGGAACAAAATTTGGGTCAGGTCGGAAACAAGTTAGCCTCCATCCGTGCGTCAACGTCTCAAATTGGACTCAGTTTGTGTGTTACATTCCGAAGCCAATAACTTGTGACTGTTTCGCAACCAAACCTCGTAATTGGACTCAAACTCTTCCATTACTAATGTTTCAGCAGATTTGAAGTGTTGGAAAGATTTGGGATCAGTCGAAACAAGTTAGCTCCATCCGTGCGTCAAGTCTCAAATTGGGACTCAGTATGTGTGTACATTCCGAAGGCCTATAACTTGTTACTTTTTCGCACCCAGACCTCATTATTGTACTCAAACCTCTTCCGTTACTAATGTTTCAACAGATTTGAAGTGTATGGAACAAAATTAGGGACAGTCGAACCAAGTTAGCTCCAATCCGTGCGTCAACGTCTCAAATTGGACTCAGTTTGTGTGTTACATTCCAAAGCCTATAACTTGTGACCTTTTTCGCAATCAGACCTCATAATTGGACTCAAACTCTTCCGTCTACCTATGTTTTCAGCAGATTTGAAGTGTTGGAACAAGATTTGGGACAGTCGAAACAAGTTAGCTCCATCCGTGCGTCAACGTCTCAATGGACTCAGTTTGTGTGTTACATTCGAAGGCCTATAACTTGTGACTTTTTCGCACCCAGACCTCATAATTGGATCAAACTACTTCATTACTAATGTTTCAACAGATCTTGAAGTGTGTGAACAGATTTTGGGGACAGTCGAAACAAGTTAGCTCCATCCGTGCGTCAACGTCTCAAATTGGACTCTGGTTGTGTGTTACATTCCTAAGCAATAACTTGTGACTGTTCGCAACCAGACCTCGTAATTGGACTCAAACTCTTCCATTACTAATAGATTTCAGCAGATTTGAAATGTTGGAACAAAATCTTGGGACAGTCGAAAACAAGTTAGCTCCATCCGTGCTTCAACGTCTCAAATTGGACTCAGTTTGTGCTGATACATTCCGAAGCCCAATAACTTGTGACTTTTTCGCAACCCAGACCCTCGTAATTGGACTCAAACTCTTCCATTACTAATGTTTCAGCAGATTTGAAGTGTTGGAACAAAATTTGGGGCTAGTCGAAAACAAGTTAGCTCCCATCCCGTGCGTCAAACGTCTCAAATTGGACTCAGTTTGTGTGTTACATTCCGAAGCCCATAACTTGTGACTGTTTCCGCAACCAGACCTTGTAATTGGACTCAAACTCTTCCATTACTAATGTTTCAACAGATTTGAAGTGTTGGAACAAGATTTGGGACAGTCGACACTAAGTTAGCTCATCCGCTGCGTCAACGTATCAAATTGGACTCAGTTTGTGTGTTACTTCCGAAGCCCATAACTTGTGACTGTTTCGCAACCAGACCTTGTATTGGACTCAAAACTCTTCCCTTAACTAATGCTTTCAGCAGATTAGAAGCTGTTGGAACAAGATTTGGGCACCGGTCGAAACAAGTTAGCTCCATCCGTGCGTCAACGTCATCAAATTGGACTCAGTTTGTGTGTTACAGTCCGAAGCCCACTAACATTGTGACTATTTCGCACCCAGACCTCATAATTGGACCTCAAACTCTTCCGTTACTAATGTGTCAAACTAGATTTGAAGTGTTGGAACAAAATTTGGGACAGTCGAAACAAGTTTGCTCCATCAGTGCGTCTAACGCTATCAAATTGGACTCAGTTTGTGTGTTACATTCCGAAGCCTATAACTTGTGACTGTTTCGCAACCCAGACCTCGTAATTGGACCTCAAACTCTTCCTTTACTAATGTTTCAACTGATTTGAAGTGTTGGAACAAAATTTGGGACAGTCGAAACAAAGTTAGCTCCATCCGTGCAGTCCAACGTCTCAAATTGGACTCAGTTTGTGTGTTACATTCCGAAGCCCAATAACTTGTGACTTTTTCGCAACTCAGACCTTGTAATTGGACTAAACTCTTCCATTACTAATGTTTCAGCGATTAGAAGTGTTGGAACAAGGATTTCTGACGTCGAAACAAGTTAGCTCCATCCGTGCGTCAACGTCTCAACTTGGGACTCAGTTTGTGTGTTACAGTCCGAAGCTCCATAACTTGTGACTATTTCGCAACCAGACCTCATAATTGGACTCAAACTCTTCCGTTTACTAATGTGTCAACCAGATTTGAAGTGTTGGAAAAAATTTGGGACAGTCGAAACAAGTTAGCTCCATCCGTGCGTCAAGTATCAAATTGGACCTCAGTTTGTGTGTTACATTCCGAAGCCAATAACTTGTGACTTTTTCGCAACTAGACCTTTTAATTGGACTCAAACTCTTCCATTACTATTGTTTCAACAGATTTGGAGTGTTGAACAAGATTTGGGACGAGTCGAAACGAAGTTAGCTCCATCCGTGCGTCAAGTCTCAAATTGGACTCAGTTTGTGTGTTACATTCCGAAGCCTATAACTTGTGACTTTTTCGCACCCAGACCTCATAATTGGACTCAAACTCTTTCCATTACTAATGTTTCAGCAGATTTGAAGTGTTTGAACAAGATTTGGGACAGTCGACAAACAATTAGCTCCATCCGTGCGTCAACGTCTCAAATTGGACTCGGTTGTGTGTTACATTCCGCAAGCCAATAACTTGTGACTTTTTCGCAACCAGACCTCGTTATTGGGACTCAAACTCCTTCCATTACTAATGTTTCAACCAGATTTGAAGTGTTGGAACAAAATTTGGGCACAGTCGAAAACATGTTAGCTCCATCCGTGCATCCAACGTATCAAATTGGACTCAGTTTGTGTGTTACTTCCGAAGCCAATAACTTCGTGACTTGTTTCGCAACAAGACCTTGTAATTGGACCTCAAACTCTTCCATTAAATATTGTTTTCAACAGATTTGAAGTGTTGGAACAAGATTTGGGACAGTCGAAACAAGTTAGCTCCATCCGTGTGTCAACGTCTCAAATTGGACTCAGTTTGTGTGTTACATTCCGAATCCTCAATAACTTGTGACTTTTCGCAACCCAAGACCTCAATTGGACTCAAACTCTTCCATTACTAATGTTTCACAGATTTGAAATGTGTTGGAAAAAAATTTTGGGTCGGTGGAAACAAGTTAGCTCCATCGTGCGTCAACGTCTCAAATTGGACTCAGTTTGTGTGTTACATTCCGAAGCCAATAACTTGTGACTTTTCGCAACCAACCTCGTAATTGGACTCAAACTCTTCCATTACTAATGTTTCAACAGATTTGAAGTGTTGGAACAAGATTTGGGACAGTCGAAACAAGTTAGCTCCATCCGTGCGTCAACGTCTCAAATTGGACTCAGTTTGTGTGTTACATTCCGAAGCCTATAACTTGTGACTTTTTCGCAACCAGACCTCTAATTGGACTCAAACTCTTCCATTACTAATGTTTCAACAGATTTGAAAGTGTTGGAAAAAATTTGGGTCAGTCGAAACAAGTTAGCTCCATCCGTGCGTCAACGTCTCAAATTGGACTCAGTTTGTGTGTTACATTCCGAAGCCAATAACTTGTGACTGTTTCGCAACCAAACCTCGTAATTGGACTCAAACTCTTCCATTACTAATGTTTCAGCAGATTTGAAGTGTTGGAACAAGATTTGGGACAGTCGAAACAAGTTAGCTCCATCCGTGCGTCAACGTCTCAAATTGGACTCAGTTTGTGTGTTACATTCCGAAGCCTATAACTTGTACTTTTTCGCAACCCAGACCTCATTAATTGGACTCAAACTCTTCCATTACTAATGTTTCAACAGATTTGAAGTGTGGAACAAAATTTGGGACAGTCGAAACAAGTTAGCTCCATCCGTGCGTCAACGTCTCAAATTGGACTCAGTTTGTGTGTTACATTCCGAAGCCTATAACTTGTGATTTTTCGCAATCAGACCTCATAATTGGACTCAAACTCTTTTACTAATGTTTCAGCAGATTTGAAGTGTTTGGAACAAGATTTGGGACAGTCGAAACAAGTTAGCTCCATCCGTGCGTCAACGTCTCAAATTGGACTCAGTTTGTGTGTTACATTCCGAAGCCTATAACTTGTGACTTTTTCGCAACCAGACCTCATAATTGGACTCAAACTCTTCCATTACTAATGTTTCAACAGATTTGAAGTGTTTGAACAAGATTTGGGACAGTCGAAACAAGTTAGCTCCATCCGTGCGTCAACGTCTCAAATTGGACTCAGTTGTGTGTTACATTCCGAAGCCATAACTTGTGACTGTTTCGCAACCAGACCTCGTAATTGGACTCAAACTCTTCCATTACTAATGATTCAGCAGATTTGAAATGTTGGAACAAAATTTGGGACAGTCGAAACAAGTTAGCTCCATCCGTGCGTCAACGTCTCAAATTGGACTCAGTTTGTGTGTTACATTCCGAAGCCAATAACTTGTGACTTTTTCGCAACCAGACCTCGTAATTGGACTCAAACTCTTCCATTACTAATGTTTCAGCAGATTTGAAGTGTTGGAACAAAATTTGGGGCAGTCGAAACAAGTTAGCTCCATCCGTGCGTCAACGTCTCAAATTGGACTCAGTTTGTGTGTTACATTCCGAAGCCCATAACTTGTGACTGTTTCGCAACAGACCTTGTAATTGGACTCAAACTCTTCCATTACTAATGTTTCAACAGATTTGAAGTGTTGGAACAAGATTTGGACAGTCGACACAAGTTAGCTCCATCCGTTGCGTCAAGTCAATTGGACTCAGTTTGTGTGTTACTGTCCGATGCCCATAAACTTGTGACTGTTTCGCAACCAGACCTTGTAATTGGACTCAAACTCTTCCTTACTAATGTTTCAGCAGATTGAAGTGTTGGAACAAATTTGGGGACGGTCGAAACAAGTTAGCTCCATCCGTGCGTCAACGTCTCAAATTGGACTCAGTTTGTGTGTTACAGTTCCGAAGCCAATAACTTGTGACTTTCGCAACCAGACCTCATAATTGGACTCAAACTCTTCCGTTACTATGTTCAACAGATTTGAAGGTTGGAACAAATTTGGGACAGTCGAAACAAAGTTAGCTCCATCCGTGCGTCAACGTATCAAATTGGACTCGTTTGTGTGTTCCATTCCGAAGCCAATAACTTGTGACTGTTTCGCAACAGACCTGTAAATTGGACTCAAACTCTTCCATTACTAATGTTTCAACA
>JASUTR010000051.1:0-30834 GCA_035048495.1 Euptelea pleiosperma
CACAAACTGAGTCCAATTTGAGACGTTGACGCACGGATAGAGCTAACTTGTTTCGACTGGTCCGAATCTTCCTCCAACACTTCAAATGTGTTGAAATAATAGTAATGAAAGAGTTTGAGTCTAATTACGAGGTCTGGTTGCGAAAAAGTCACAAGTTATAGGCTTCGGAATGTAACACACAAACTGAGTCCAATTTAAGACGTTGACGCACGGATGAAGCTAACTTGTTTCGACTGTCCCGAATCTTGTTCCAACACTTCAAATGTGTTGAAACAGTAGTAATGGAAGAGTTTGAGTCCAATTACGAGGTCCGGTTGCGAAAAAGTAACAAGTTATAGGCTTCGGAATGTAACACACAAACTGAGTCCAATTTGAGACGTTGACGCACGGATAGAGCTAACTTGTTTCGACTGGTCCGAATCTTCTCCAACACTTCAAATGTGTTGAAACAATAGTAATGGAAGAGATTCGAGTCTAATTACGAGGTCTGGTTGCGAAAAAGTCACAAGTTATAGGCTTCGGAATGTAACACACAAATTGAGTCCAATTTGAGACGTTGACGCACGGATGGAGCTAACTTGTTTCGACTGTCCCGAATCTTTGTTCCAACACTTCATGTGTGTTGAAACAATAGTAATGGAAGAGTTTGAGTCCAATTACGAGGTCCGGTTGCGAAAAAGTCCCAAGTTATAGGCTTCGGAATGTAACACACAAACTGAGTACAATTTGAGACGTTGACGCACGGATGGAGCTAACTTGTTTCGACTGTCCGAATCTTCTCCAACACTTCAAATGTGTTGAAATAATAGTAATGGAAGAGTTTGAGTCTAATTACGAGGTCTGGTTGCGAAAAAGTCACAAGTTATAGGCTTCGGAATGTAACACACAAAATGAGTCCAATTTGAGACGTTGACGCACGGATGGAGTTAACTTTTTTCGACTGTCACGAATCTTGTTCCAACACTTCAAATGTGTTGAAACAATAGTGATGGAAGAGTTTGAGTCCAATTACGAGGTCTGGTTGCGAAAAAGTCACAAGTTATAGGCTTCGGAATGTAACACACAAACTGAGTCCAATTTGAGACGTTGACGCACGGATGGAGCAAACTTGTTTCGACTCTCCCGAATCTTGTTCCAACACTTCAAATGTGTTGAAACAGTAGTAATGGAAGAGTTTGAGTCCAATTACGAGGTCCGGTTGCGAAAAAGTCACAAGTTATAGGCTTCGGAATGTAACACACAAACTGAGTCCAATTTGAGACGTTGACGCACGGATGGAGCTAACTTGTTTCGACTGGTCCGAATCTTGCTCCAACACTTCAAATGTGTTGAAACAATAGTGATGGAAGAGTTTGAGTCTAATTACGAGGTCTGGTTGCGAAAAAGTCACAAGTTATAGGCTTCGGAATGTAACACACAAAATGAGTCCAATTTGAGACGTTGACGCACGGATGGAGCTAACTTTTTTCGACTGTCCCGAATCTTGTTCCAACACTTCAAATGTGTTGAAACAATAGTGATGCAAGATTTTGAGTCCAATTACAAGGTCTGGTTGCGAAAAAGTCACAAGTTATAGGCTTCGGAATGTAACACACAAACTGAGTCCAATTTGAGACGTTGACGCACGGATGGAGCTAACTTGTTTCGACTGTCCTAAATCTAGTTCCAACACTTCAAATGTGTTGAAACAACAGTAATGGAAGAATTCGAGTCTAATTACGAGGTCCGGTTGCGAAAAAGTCACAAGTTATTGGCTTCGGAATGTAACACACCAATTGAGTCCAATTTGAGACGTTGACGCACGGATGGAGCTAACTTGTTTCGACTGTCCCGAATCTTGTTCCAACACTTCATGTGTGTTGAAACAATAGTAATGGAAGAGTTTGAGTCCAATTACGAGGTCCGGTTGCGAAAAAGTCCCAAGTTATAGGCTTCGGAATGTAACACACAAACTGAGTCCAATTTGAGAGGTTGACGCACGGATGGAGCTAACTTGTTTCGACTGTCCCGAATCTTGTTCCAACACTTCAAATGTGTTGAAACAGTAGTAATGGAAGAGTTTGAATCCAATTACGAGGTCCGGTTGCGAAAAAGTCCCAAGTTATAGGCTTCGGAATGTAACACACAAACTGAGTCCAATTTGAGACGTTGACGCACGGATGGAGCTAACTTGTTTCGGCTGGTCCGAATCTTGCTCCAACACTTCAAATGTGTTGAAACAATAGTAATGGAAGAATTCGAGTCTAATTACGAGGTCTGGTTGCGAAAAAGTCACAAGTTATTGGCTTCGGAATGTAACACACAAACTGAGTCCAATTTGAGACGTTGACGCACGGATGGAGCTAACTTGTTTCGACTGTCCCGAATCTTGTTCCAACACTTCAAATGTGTTGAAACAATAGTAATGGAAGAGTTTGAGTCCAATTACGAGGTCCGGTTGCGAAAAAGTCCCAAGTTATAGGCTTCGGAATGTAACACACAAACTGAGTCCAATTTGAGACGTTGACGCACGGATGGAGCTAACTTGTTTCGACTGTGCCAAATCTTCTTCCAACACTTCAAATGTGTTGAAACAATAGTAATGGAAGAATTCGAGTCTAATTACGAGTTCCAGTTGCGAAAAAGTAACAAGTTATAGGCTTCGGAATGTAACACACAAACTGAGTCCAATTTGAGACGTTGACGCACGGATGGAGCTAACTTGTTTCGACTGTCCCGAATCTTGTTCCAACACTTCAAATGTGTTGAAACAGTAGTAATGGAAGAGTTTGAGTCCAATTACGAGGTCCGGTTGCGAAAAAGTCCCAAGTTATAGGCTTCGGGAATGTAACACACAAACTGAGTACAATTTGAGACGTTGACGCACGGATGGAGCTAACTTGTTTCGACTGGTCCGAATCTTCCTCCAACACTTCAAATGTGTTGAAATAATAGTAATGGAGGAGTTTGAGTCTAATTACGAGGTCTGGTTGCGAAAAAGTCACAAGTTATAGGCTTCGGAATGTAACACACAAAATGAGTCCAATTTGAGACGTTGACGCACGGATGGAGCTAACTTTTTTCGACTGTCCCGAATCTTGTTCCAACACTTCAAATGTGTTGAAACAATAGTGATGGAAGAGTTTGAGTCCAATTACGAGGTCTGGTTGCGAAAAAGTCACAAGTTATAGGCTTCGGAATGTAACACACAAACTGAGTCCAATTTGAGACGTTGACGCACGGATGGAGCTAACTTGTTTCGACTGTCCCGAATCTTGTTCCAACACTTCAAATGTGTTGAAACAGTAGTAATGGAAGAGTTTGAGTCTAATTACGAGGTCCGGTTGCGAAAAAGTCCCAAGTTATAGGCTTCGGAATGTAACACACAAACTGAGTCCAATTTGAGACGTTGACGCACGGATGGAGCTAACTTGTTTCGACTGTCCTAAATCTTGTTCCAACACTTCAAATGTGTTGAAACAATAGTAATGGAAGAATTCGAGTCTAATTACGAGGTCCGGTTGCGAAAAAGTCACAAGTTATTGGCTTCGGAATGTAACACACCAATTGAGTCCAATTTGAGACGTTGACGCACGGATGGAGCTAACTTGTTTCGACTGTCCCGAATCTTGTTCGAACACTTCATGTGTGTTGAAACAATAGTAATGGAAGAGTTTGAGTCCAATTACGAGGTCCGGTTGCGAAAAAGTCCCAAGTTATAGGCTTCGGAATGTAACACACAAACTGAGTCCAATTTGAGACGTTGACGCACGGATGGAGCTAACTTGTTTCGACTGACCCAAATCTTATTCCAACACTTCAAATCTGTTGAAACAAAAGTAATGGAAGAGTTTGAGTCCAATTACGAGCACTGGTTGCGAAAAAGTAACAAGTTATAGGCTTCGGAATGTAACACACAAACTGAGTCCAATTTGAGACGTTGACGCACGGATGGAGCTAACTTGTTTCGACTGTCCTAAATCTTGTTCCAACACTTCAAATGTGTTGAAACAATAGTAATGGAAGAATTTGAATCTAATTACGAGGTCCGGTTGCGAAAAAGTCACAAGTTATTGGCTTCGGAATGTAACACACAAACTGAGTCCAATTTAAGACGTTGACGCACGGATGGAGCTAACTTGTTTCGACTGTCCTAAATCTTGTTCCAACACTTCAAATGTGTTGAAACAGTAGTAATGGAAGAGTTTGAGTCCAATTACGAGGTCCGGTTGCGAAAAAGTCCCAAGTTATAGGCTTCGGAATGTAACACACAAACTGAGTACAATTTGAGACGTTGACGCACGGATGGAGCTAACTTGTTTCGACTGGTCCGAATCTTCCTCCAACACTTCAAATGTGTTGAAATAATAGTAATGGAGGAGTTTGAGTCTAATTACGAGGTCTGGTTGCGAAAAAGTCACAAGTTATAGGCTTCGGAATGTAACACACAAAATGAGTCCAATTTGAGACGTTGACGCACGGATGGAGCTAACTTTTTTCGACTGTCCCGAATCTTGTTCCAACACTTCAAATGTGTTGAAACAATAGTGATGGAAGAGTTTGAGTCCAATTACGAGGTCTGGTTGCGAAAAAGTCACAAGTTATAGGCTTCGGAATGTAACACACAAACTGAGTCCAATTTGAGACGTTGACGCACGGATGGAGCTAACTTGTTTCGACTGTCCCGAATCTTGTTCCAACACTTCAAATGTGTTGAAACAGTAGTAATGGAAGAGTTTGAGTCCAATTACGAGGTCCGGTTGCGAAAAAGTCCCAAGTTATAGGCTTCGGAATGTAACACACAAACTGAGTCCAATTTGAGACGTTGACGCACGGATGGAGCTAACTTGTTTCGACTGTCCTAAATCTTGTTCCAACACTTCAAATGTGTTGAAACAATAGTAATGGAAGAATTCGAGTCTAATTACGAGGTCCGGTTGCGAAAAAGTCACAAGTTATTGGCTTCGGAATGTAACACACCAATTGAGTCCAATTTGAGTCGTTGACGCACGGATGGAGCTAACTTGTTTCGACTGTCCCGAATCTTGTTCCAACACTTCATGTGTGTTGAAACAATAGTAATGGAAGAGTTTGAGTCCAATTACGAGGTCCGGTTGCGAAAAAGTCCCAAGTTATAGGCTTCGGAATGTAACACACAAACTGAGTCCAATTTGAGACGTTGACGCACGGATGGAGCTAACTTGTTTCGACTGTCCCAAATCTTATTCCAACACTTCAAATCTGTTGAAACAAAAGTAATGGAAGAGTTTGAGTCCAATTACGAGTCCTGGTTGCGAAAAAGTAACAAGTTATAGGCTTCGGAATGTAACACACAAACTGAGTCCAATTTGAGACGTTGACGCACGGATGGAGCTAACTTGTTTCGACTGTCCTAAATCTTGTTCCAACACTTCAAATGTGTTGAAACAATAGTAATGGAAGAATTTGAGTCTAATTACGAGGTCCGGTTGCGAAAAAGTCACAAGTTATAGGCTTCGGAATGTAACACACAAACTGAGTCCAATTTGAGACGTTGACGCACGGATGGAGCTAACTTGTTTCGACTGTCCCGAATCTTGTTCCAACACTTCAAATGTGTTGAAACAATAGTAATGGAAGAGTTTGAGTCCAATTACAAGGTCCGGTTGCGAAAAAGTCCCAAGTTATAGGCTTCGGAATGTAACACACAAACTGAGTCCAATTTGAGACGTTGACGCACGGATGGAGCTAACTTGTTTCGACTGTGCCAAATCTTCTTCCAACACTTCAAATGTGTTGAAACAATAGTGATGGAAGAATTCGAGTCTAATTACGAGTTCCAGTTGCGAAAAAGTAACAAGTTATAGGCTTCGGAATGTAACACACAAACTGAGTCCAATTTGAGACGTTGACGAACGGATGGAGCTAACTTGTTTCGACTGTCCCGAATCTTGTTCCAACACTTCAAATGTGTTGAAACAATAGTAATGGAAGAATTCGAGTCTAATTACGAGGTCCGGTTGCGAAAAGGTCACAAGTTATAGGCTTCGGAATGTAACACACAAACTGAGTCCAATTTCAGACGTTGACGCACGGATGGAGCTAACTTGTTTCGACTGTCCCAAATCTTATTCCAACACTTCAAATCTGTTGAAACAAAAGTAATGGAATAGTTTGAGTCCAATTACGAGCTTTGGTTGCGAAAAATTCACAAGTTATTGGCTTCGGAATGTAACACACAAACTGAGTCCAATTTGAGACGTTGACGCACGGATTGAGCAAACTTGTTTCGACTGTCCCAAATCTTGTTCTAACACTTTAAATCTGTTGAAAAAATAGTAATGGAAGAGTTTGAGTCCAATTACGAGGTCTGGTTGCGAAAAAGTCACAAGTTATAGGCTTCGGAATGTAAGACACAAACTGAGTCCAATTTGAGACGTTGACGCACGGATGGAGCTAACTTGTTTCGACTGTCCCAAATCTTCTTCCAACACTTCAAATGTGTTGAAACAATAGTAATGGAAGAGTTCGAGTCTAATTACGAGTTCCGGTTGCGAAAAAGTAACAAGTTATAGGCTTCGGAATGTAACACACAAACTGAGTCCAATTTGAGACGTTGACGCACGGATGGAGCTAACTTGTTTCGACTGTCCCGAATCTTGTTCCAACACTTCAAATGTGTTGAAACAATAGTAATGGAAGAATTCGAGTCTAATTACGAGGTCCGGTTGCGAAAAAGTCCCAAGTTATAGGCTTCGGAATGTAACACACAAACTGAGTCCAATTTGAGACGTTGACGCACGGATGGAGCTAACTTGTTTCGACTGTCCCGAATCTTGTTCCAACACTTCAAATGTGTTGAAACAGTAGTAATGGAAGAGTTTGAGTCCAATTACGAGGTCCGGTTGCGAAAAAGTAACAAGTTATAGGCTTCGGAATGTAACACACAAACTGAGTCCAATTTGAGACGTTGACGCACGGATAGAGCTAACTTGTTTCGACTGGTCCGAATCTTCCTCCAACACTTCAAATGTGTTGAAATAATAGTAATGAAAGAGTTTGAGTCTAATTACGAGGTCTGGTTGCGAAAAAGTCACAAGTTATAGGCTTCGGAATGTAACACACAAAATGAGTCCAATTTGAGACGTTGACGCACGGATGGAGCTAACTTTTTTCGACTCTCCCGAATCTTGTTCCAACACTTCAAATGTGTTGAAACAATAGTGATGGAAGAGTTTGAGTCCAATTACGAGGTCTGGTTGCGAAAAAGTCACAAGTTATAGGCTTCGGAATGTAACACACAAACTGAGTCCAATTTGAGACGTTGACGCACGGATGGAGCTAACTTGTTTCGACTGTCCCAAATCTTCTTGCAACACTTCAAATGTGTTGAAACAATAGTAATGGAAGAATTCGAGTCTAATTACGAGTTCCGGTTGCGAAAAAGTAACAAGTTATAGGCTTCGGAATGTAACACACAAACTGAGTCCAATTTGAGACGTTGACGCACGGATGAAGCTAACTTGTTTCGACTGTCCCGAATCTTGTTCCAACACTTCAAATGTGTTGAAACAGTAGTAATGGAAGAGTTTGAGTCCAATTACGAGGTCCGGTTGCGAAAAAGTCCCAAGTTATAGGCTTCGGAATGTAACACACAAACTGAGTACAATTTGAGACGTTGACGCACGGATGGAGCTAACTTGTTTCGACTGGTCCGAATCTTCCTCCAACACTTCAAATGTGTTGAAAGAATAGTAATGGAAGAGTTTGAGTCTAATTACGAGGTCTGGTTGCGAAAAAGTCACAAGTTATAGGCTTCGGAATGTAACACACAAAATGAGTCCAAGTTGAGACGTTGACGCACGGATGGAGCTAACTTTTTTCGACTGTCCCGAATCTTGTTCCAACACTTCAAATGTGTTGAAACAATAGTGATGGAAGAGTTTGAGTCCAATTACGAGGTCTGGTTGCGAAAAAGTCACAAGTTATAGGCTTCGGAATGTAACACACAAACTGAGTCCAATTTGAGACGTTGACGCACGGATGGAGCTAACTTGTTTCGACTGTCCTAAATCTTGTTCCAACACTTCAAATGTGTTGAAACAATAGTAATGGAAGAATTCGAGTCTAATTACGAGGTCCGGTTGCGAAAAAGTCACAAGTTATTGGCTTCGAAATGTAACACACCAATTGAGTCCAATTTGAGACGTTGAAGCACGGATGGAGCTAACTTGTTTCGACTGTCCCGAATCTTGTTCCACCACTTCAAATGTGTTGAAACAATAGTAATGGAAGAATTCGAGTCTAATTACGAGGTTCGGTTGCGAAAAAGTCACAAGTTATAGGCTTCGGAATGTAACACACAAACTGAGTCCAATTTGAGACGTTGACGCACGGATGGAGCTAACTTGTTTCGACTGTCCTAAATCTTGTTCCAACACTTCAAATGTGTTGAAACAATAGTAATGGAAGAATTCGAGTCTAATTACGAGGTCCGGTTGCGAAAAAGTCACAAGTTATTGGCTTCGGAATGTAACACACAAACTGAGTCCAATTTGAGACGTTGACGCACGGATGGAGCTAACTTGTTTCGACTGTCCCGAATCTTGTTCCAACACTTCAAATGTGTTGAAACAATAGTAATGGAAGAGTTTGAGTCCAATTACGAGGTCCAGTTGCGAAAAAGTCCCAAGTTATAGGCTTCGGAATGTAACACACAAACTGAGTCCAATTTGAGACGTTGACGCACGGATGGAGCTAACTTGTTTCGACTGTGCCAAATCTTCTTCCAACACTTCAAATGTGTTGAAACAATAGTAATGGAAGAATTCGAGTCTAATTACGAGTTCCAGTTGCGAAAAAGTAACAAGTTATAGGCTTCGGAATGTAACACACAAACTGAGTCCAATTTAAGACGTTGACGCACGGATGGAGCTAACTTGTTTCGACTGTCCTAAATCTTGTTCCAACACTTCAAATGTGTTGAAACAGTAGTAATGGAAGAGTTTGAGTCCAATTACGAGGTCCGGTTGCGAAAAAGTCCCAAGTTATAGGCTTCGGAATGTAACACACAAACTGAGTACAATTTGAGACGTTGACGCACGGATGGAGCTAACTTGTTTCGACTGGTCCGAATCTTCCTCCAACACTTCAAATGTGTTGAAATAATAGTAATGGAGGAGTTTGAGTCTAATTACGAGGTCTGGTTGCGAAAAAGTCACAAGTTATAGGCTTCGGAATGTAACACACAAAATGAGTCCAATTTGAGACGTTGACGCACGGATGGAGCTAACTTTTTTCGACTGTCCCGAATCTTGTTCCAACACTTCAAATGTGTTGAAACAATAGTGATGGAAGAGTTTGAGTCCAATTACGAGGTCTGGTTGCGAAAAAGTCACAAGTTATAGGCTTCGGAATGTAACACACAAACTGAGTCCAATTTGAGACGTTGACGCACGGATGGAGCTAACTTGTTTCGACTGTCCCGAATCTTGTTCCAACACTTCAAATGTGTTGAAACAGTAGTAATGGAAGAGTTTGAGTCCAATTACGAGGTCCGGTTGCGAAAAAGTCCCAAGTTATAGGCTTCGGAATGTAACACACAAACTGAGTCCAATTTGAGACGTTGACGCACGGATGGAGCTAACTTGTTTCGACTGGTCCGAATCTTGCTCCAACACTTCAAATGTGTTGAAACAATAGTAATGGAAGAGTTTGAGTCTAATTACGAGGTCTGGTTGCGAAAAAGTCACAAGTTATAGGCTTCGGAATGTAACACACAAAATGAGTCCAATTTGAGACGTTGACGCACGGATGGAGCTAACTTTTTCGACTGTCCCGAATCTTGTTCCAACACTTCAAATGTGTTGAAACAATAGTGATGGAAGATTTTGAGTCCAATTACAAGGTCTGGTTGCGAAAAAGTCACAAGTTATAGGCTTCGGAATGTAACACACAAACTGAGTCCAATTTGAGACGTTGACGCACGGATGGAGCTAACTTGTTTCGACTGTCCTAAATCTTGTTCCAACACTTCAAATGTGTTGAAACAATAGTAATGGAAGAATTCGAGTCTAATTACGAGGTCCGGTTGCGAAAAAGTCACAAGTTATTGGCTTCGGAATGTAACACACAAATTGAGTCCAATTTGAGACGTTGACGCACGGATGGAGCTAACTTGTTTCGACTGTCCCGAATCTTGTTCCAACACTTCATGTGTGTTGAAACAATAGTAATGGAAGAGTTTGAGTCCAATTACGAGGTCCGGTTGCGAAAAAGTCCCAAGTTATAGGCTTCGGAATGTAACACACAAACTGAGTCCAATTTGAGACGTTGACGCACGGATGGAGCTAACTTGTTTCGACTGTCCCGAATCTTGTTCCAACACTTCAAATGTGTTGAAACAATAGTAATGGAAGAATTCGAGTCTAATTACGAGGTCCGGTTGCGAAAAAGTCACAAGTTATAGGCTTCGGAATGTAACACACAAACTGAGTCCAATTTGAGACGTTGACGCACGGATGGAGCTAACTTGTTTCGACTGTCCTAATCTTGGTCCAACACTTCAAATGTGTTGAAACAATAGTAATGGAAGATTTGAGTCTAATTACGAGGTCTGGTTGCGAAAAAGTCACAAGTTATTGGCTTCGGAATGTAACACACAAACTGAGTCCAATTTGAGACGTTGACGCACGGATGGAGCTAATTTGTTTCGACTGTCCCGAATCTTGTTCCAACACTTCAAATGTGTTGAAACAATAGTAATGGAAGAATTCGAGTCTAATTACGAGGTCCGGTTGCGAAAAAGTCACAAGTTATTGGCTTCGGAATGTAACACACAAACTGAGTCCAATTTGAGACGTTGACGCACGGATGGAGCTAACTTGTTTCGACTGTCCCGAATCTTGTTCCAACACTTCATGTGTGTTGAAACAATAGTAATGGAAGAGTTTGAGTCCAATTACGAGGTCCGGTTGCGAAAAAGTCCCAAGTTATAGGCTTCAGAATGTAACACACAAACTGAGTCCAATTTGAGAGGTTGACGCACGGATGGAGCTAACTTGTTTCGACTGTCCCGAATCTTGTTCCACCACTTCAAATGTGTTGAAACAATAGTAATGGAAGAATTCGAGTCTAATTACGAGGTTCGGTTGCGAAAAAGTCACAAGTTATAGGCTTCGGAATGTAACACACAAACTGAGTCCAATTTGAGACGTTGACGCACGGATGGAGCTAACTTGTTTCGACTGTCCTAATCTTGTTCCAACACTTCAAATGTGTTGAAACAATAGTAATGGAAGAATTCGAGTCTAATTACGAGGTCCGGTTGCGAAAAAGTCACAAGTTATTGGCTTCGGAATGTAACACACAAACTGAGTCCAATTTGAGACGTTGACGCACGGATGGAGCTAACTTGTTTCGACTGTCCCGAATCTTGTTCCAACACTTCAATGTGTGTTGAAACAATAGTAATGGAAGAGTTTGAGTCCAATTACGAGGTCCGGTTGCGAAAAAGTCCCAAGTTATAGGCTTCGGAATGTAACACACAAACTGAGTCCAATTTGAGACGTTGACGCACGGATGGAGCTAACTTGTTTCGACTGTCCCGAATCTTGTTCCAACACTTCAAATGTGTTGAAACAATAGTAATGGAAGAATTCGAGTCTAATTACGAGGTCCGGTTGCGAAAAAGTCACAAGTTATAGGCTTCGGAATGTAACACACAAACTGAGTCCAATTTGAGACGTTGACGCACGGATGGAGCTAACTTGTTTCGACTGTCCCGAATCTTGCTCCAACACTTCAAATGTGTTGAAACAATAGTAATGGAAGAATTCGAGTCTAATTACGAGGTCCGGTTGCGAAAAAGTCACAAGTTATAGGCTTCGGAATGTAACACACAAACTGAGTCCAATTTGAGACGTTGACGCACGGATGGAGCTAATTTGTTTCGACTGTCCCGAATCTTGTTCCAACACTTCAAATGTGTTGAAACAATAGTAATGGAAGAATTCGAGTCTAATTACGAGGTCCGGTTGCGAAAAAGTCACAAGTTATTGGCTTCGGAATGTAACACACAAACTGAGTCCAATTTGAGACGTTGACGCACGGATGGAGCTAACTTGTTTCGACTGTCCCGAATCTTGTTCCAACACTTCATGTGTGTTGAAACAATAGTAAGGGAAGAGTTTGAGTCCAATTACGAGGTCCGGTTGCGAAAAAGTCCCAAGTTATAGGCTTCAGAATGTAACACACAAACTGAGTCCAATTTGAGAGGTTGACGCACGGATGGAGCTAACTTGTTTCGACTGTCCCGAATCTTGTTCCACCACTTCAAATGTGTTGAAACAATAGTAATGGAAGAATTCGAGTCTAATTACGAGGTTCGGTTGCGAAAAAGTCACAAGTTATAGGCTTCGGAATGTAACACACAAACTGAGTCCAATTTGAGACGTTGACGCACGGATGGAGCTAACTTGTTTCGACTGTCCCAAATCTTCTTCCAACACTTCAAATGTGTTGAAACAATAGTAATGGAAGAATTCGAGTCTAATTACGAGTTCCGGTTGCGAAAAAGTAACAAGTTATAGGCTTCGGAATGTAACACACAAACTGAGTCCAATTTGAGACGTTGACGCACGGATGGAGCTAACTTGTTTCGACTGTCCCGAATCTTGTTCCAACACTTCAAATGTGTTGAAACAGTAGTAATGGAAGAGTTTGAGTCCAATTACGAGGTCCGGTTGCGAAAAAGTCCCAAGTTATAGGCTTCGGAATGTAACACACAAACTGAGTCCAATTTGAGACGTTGACACACGGATGGAGCTAACTTGTTTCGTCTGTCCCAAATCTTCTTGCAACACTTCAAATGTGTTGAAACAATAGTAATGGAAGAATTCGAGTCTAATTACGAGATCCGGTTGCGAAAAAGTCCCAAGTTATAGGCTTCGGAATGTAACACACAAACTGAGTCCAATTTGAGACGTTGACGCACGGATGGAGCTAACTTGTTTCGACTGTGCCAAATCTTCTTCCAACACTTCAAATGTGTTGAAACAATAGTAATGGAAGAATTCGAGTCTAATTACGAGTTTCAGTTACGAAAAAGTAACAAGTTATAGGCTTCGGAATGTAACACACAAACTGAGTACAATTTGAGAGGTTGACGCACGGATGGAGCTAACTTGTTTCGACTGTCCCGAATCTTGTTCCAACACTTCAAATGTGTTGAAACAATAGTAATGGAAGAGTTTGAGTCTAATTACGAGGTCCGGTTGCGAAAAAGTCCCAAGTTATAGGCTTCGGAATGTAACACACAAACTGAGTACAATTTGAGACGTTGACGCACGGATGGAGCTAACTTGTTTCGACTGGTCCGAATCTTCCTCCAACACTTCAAATGTGTTGAAATAATAGTAATGGAGGAGTTTGAGTCTAATTACGAGGTCTGGTTGCGAAAAAGTCACAAGTTATAGGCTTCGGAATGTAACACACAAAATGAGTCCAATTTGAGACGTTGACGCACGGATGGAGCTAACTTTTTTCGACTGTCCCGAATCTTGTTCCAACACTTCAAATGTGTTGAAACAATAGTGATGGAAGAGTTTGAGTCCAATTACGAGGTCTGGTTGCGAAAAAGTCACAAGTTATAGGCTTCGGAATGTAACACACAAACTGAGTCCAATTTGAGACGTTGACGCACGGATGGAGCTAACTTGTTTCGACTGTCCCGAATCTTGTTCCAACACTTCAAATGTGTTGAAACAGTAGTAATGGAAGAGTTTGAGTCCAATTACGAGGTCCGGTTGCGAAAAAGTCCCAAGTTATAGGCTTCGGAATGTAACACACAAACTGAGTCCAATTTGAGACGTTGACGCACGGATGGAGCTAACTTGTTTCGACTGGTCCGAATCTTGCTCCAACACTTCAAATGTGTTGAAACAATAGTAATGGAAGAGTTTGAGTCTAATTACGAGGTCTGGTTGCGAAAAAGTCACAAGTTATAGGCTTCGGAATGTAACACACAAAATGAGTCCAATTTGAGACGTTGACGCACGGATGGAGCTAACTTGTTTCGACTGTCCCGAATCTTGTTCCAACACTTCAAATGTGTTGAAACAATAGTGATGGAAGATTTTGAGTCCAATTACAAGGTCTGGTTGCGAAAAAGTCACAAGTTATAGGCTTCGGAATGTAACACACAAACTGAGTCCAATTTGAGACGTTGACGCACGGATGGAGCTAACTTGTTTCGACTGTCCTAAATCTTGTTCCAACACTTCAAATGTGTTGAAACAATAGTAATGGAAGAATTCGAGTCTAATTACGAGGTCCGGTTGCGAAAAAGTCACAAGTTATTGGCTTCGGAATGTAACACACCAATTGAGTCCAATTTGAGACGTTGACGCACGGATGGAGCTAACTTGTTTCGACTGTCCCGAATCTTGTTCCAACACTTCAATGTGTTGAAACAATAGTAATGGAAGAGTTTGAGTCCAATTACGAGGTCCGGTTGCGAAAAAGTCCCAAGTTATAGGCTTCGGAATGTAACACACAAACTGAGTCCAATTTGAGACGTTGACGCACGGATGGAGCTAACTTGTTTCGACTGTCCCGAATCTTGTTCCAACACTTCAAATGTGTTGAAACAATAGTAATGGAAGAATTCGAGTCTAATTACGAGGTCCGGTTGCGAAAAAGTCACAAGTTATAGGCTTCGGAATGTAACACACAAACTGAGTCCAATTTGAGACGTTGACGCACGGATGGAGCTAACTTGTTTCGACTGGTCCGAATCTTGCTCCAACACTTCAAATGTGTTGAAACAATAGTAATGGAAGAGTTTGAGTCTAATTACGAGGTCTGGTTGCGAAAAAGTCACAAGTTATAGGCTTCGGAATGTAACACACAAAATGAGTCCAATTTGAGACGTTGACGCACGGATGGAGCTAACTTTTTCGACTGTCCCGAATCTTGTTCCAACACTTCAAATGTGTTGAAACAATAGTGATGGAAGATTTTGAGTCCAATTACAAGGTCTGGTTGCGAAAAAGTCACAAGTTATAGGCTTCGGAATGTAACACACAAACTGAGTCCAATTTGAGACGTTGACGCACGGATGGAGCTAACTTGTTTCGACTGTCCTAAATCTTGTTCCAACACTTCAAATGTGTTGAAACAATAGTAATGGAAGAATTCGAGTCTAATTACGAGGTCCGGTTGCGAAAAAGTCACAAGTTATTGGCTTCGGAATGTAACACACCAATTGAGTCCAATTTGAGACGTTGACGCACGGATGGAGCTAACTTGTTTCGACTGTCCCGAATCTTGTTCCAACACTTCATGTGTGTTGAAACAATAGTAATGGAAGAGTTTGAGTCCAATTACGAGGTCCGGTTGCGAAAAAGTCCCAAGTTATAGGCTTCGGAATGTAACACACAAACTGAGTCCAATTTGAGACGTTGACGCACGGATGGAGCTAACTTGTTTCGACTGTCCCGAATCTTGTTCCAACACTTCAAATGTGTTGAAACAATAGTAATGGAAGAATTCGAGTCTAATTACGAGGTCCGGTTGCGAAAAAGTCACAAGTTATAGGCTTCGGAATGTAACACACAAACTGAGTCCAATTTGAGACGTTGACGCACGGATGGAGCTAACTTGTTTCGACTGTCCTAAATCTTGCTCCAACACTTCAAATGTGTTGAAACAATAGTAATGGAAGAATTCGAGTCTAATTACGAGGTCCGGTTGCGAAAAAGTCACAAGTTATTGGCTTCGGAATGTAACACACAAACTGAGTCCAATTTGAGACGTTGACGCACGGATGGAGCTAACTTGTTTCGACTGTCCCGAATCTTGTTCCAACACTTCAAATGTGTTGAAACAATAGTAATGGAAGAGTTTGAGTCCAATTACGAGGTCCGGTTGCGAAAAAGTCCCAAGTTATAGGCTTCGGAATGTAACACACAAACTGAGTCCAATTTGAGACGTTGACGCACGGATGGAGCTAACTTGTTTCGACTGTGCCAAATCTTCTTCCAACACTTCAAATGTGTTGAAACAATAGTAATGGAAGAATTCGAGTCTAATTACGAGTTTCGGTTGCGAAAAAGTAACAAGTTATAGGCTTCGGAATGTAACACACAAACTGAGTCCAATTTGAGACGTTGACGCACGGATGGAGCTAACTTGTTTCGACTGTCCCGAATCTTGTTCCAACACTTCAAATGTGTTGAAACAGTAGTAATGGAAGAGTTTGAGTCCAATTACGAGGTCCGGTTGCGAAAAAGTCACAAGTTATAGGCTTCGGAATGTAACACACAAACTGGGTCCAATTTGAGACGTTGACGCACGGATGGAGCTAACTTGTTTCGACTGTGCCAAATCTTCTTCCAACACTTCAAATGTGTTGAAACAATAGTAATGGAAGAATTCGAGTCTAATTACGAGTTCCAGTTGCGAAAAAGTAACAAGTTATACGCTTCGGAATGTAACACACAAATTGAGTCCAATTTGAGACGTTGACGCACGGATGGAGCTAACTTGTTTCGACTGTCCCGAATCTTGTTCCAACACTTCAAATGTGTTGAAACAATAGTAATGGAAGAATTCGAGTCTAATTACGAGGTCCGGTTGCGAAAAAGTCACAAGTTATAGGCTTCGGAATGTAACACACAAACTGAGTCCAATTTCAGACGTTGACGCACGGATGGAGCTAACTTGTTTCGACTGTCCCAAATCTTATTCCAACACTTCAAATCTGTTGAAACAAAAGTAATGGAATAGTTTGAGTCCAATTACGAGCTTTGGTTGCGAAAAATTCACAAGTTATTGGCTTCGGAATGTAACACACAAACTGAGTCCAATTTGAGACGTTGACGCACGGCTTGAGCAAACTTGTTTCGACTGTCCCAAATCTTGTTCTAACACTTTAAATCTGTTGAAAAAATAGTAATGGAAGAGTTTGAGTCCAATTACGAGGTCTGGTTGCGAAAAAGTCACAAGTTATAGGCTTCGGAATGTAAGACACAAACTGAGTCCAATTTGAGACGTTGACGCACGGATGGAGCTAACTTGTTTCGACTGTCCCAAATCTTCTTCCAACACTTCAAATGTGTTGAAACAATAGTAATGGAAGAATTCGAGTCTAATTACGAGTTCCGGTTGCGAAAAAGTAACAAGTTATAGGCTTCGGAATGTAACACACAAACTGAGTCCAATTTGAGACGTTGACGCACGGATGGAGCTAACTTGTTTCGACTGTCCCGAATCTTGTTCCAACACTTCAAATGTGTTGAAACAGTAGTAATGGAAGAGTTTGAGTCCAATTACGAGGTCCGGTTGCGAAAAAGTCCCAAGTTATAGGCTTCGGAATGTAACACACAAACTGAGTCCAATTTGAGACGTTGACACACGGATGGAGCTAACTTGTTTCGTCTGTCCCAAATCTTCTTGCAACACTTCAAATGTGTTGAAACAATAGTAATGGAAGAATTCGAGTCTAATTACGAGATCCGGTTGCGAAAAAGTCCCAAGTTATTGGCTTCGGAATGTAACACACAAACTGAGTCCAATTTGAGACGTTGACGCACGGATGGAGCTAACTTTTTTCGACTGTCCCGAATCTTGTTCCAACACTTCAAATGTGTTGAAACAATAGTAATGGAAGAGTTTGAGTCCAATTACGAGGTCCGGTTGCGAAAAAGTCCCAAGTTATAGGCTTCGGAATGTAACACACAAACTGAGTCCAATTTGAGACGTTGACGCACGGATGGAGCTAACTTGTTTCGACTGTCCCGAATCTTGTTCCAACACTTCAAATGTGTTGAAACAATAGTAATGGAAGAATTCGAGTCTAATTACGAGGTCCGGTTGCGAAAAAGTAACAAGTTATAGGCTTTGGAATGTAACACACAAACTGAGTCCAATTTCAGACGTTGACGCACGGATGGAGCTAACTTGTTTCGACTGTCCCGAATCTTGTTCCAACACTTCAAATGTGTTGAAACAATAGTAATGGAAGAGTTTGAGTCCAATTACGAGGTCCGGTTGCGAAAAAGTCCCAAGTTATAGGCTTCGGAATGTAACACACAAACTGAGTCCAATTTGAGACGTTGACGCACGGATGGAGCTAACTTGTTTCGACTGTCCCGAATCTTGTTCCAACACTTCAAATGTGTTGAAACAATAGTAATGGAAGAATTCGAGTCTAATTACGAGGTCCGGTTGCGAAAAAGTCACAAGTTATAGGCTTCGGAATGTAACACACAAACTGAGTCCAATTTGAGACGTTGACGCACGGATGGAGCTAACTTGTTTCGGCTGTCCTAAATCTTGTTCCAACACTTCAAATGTGTTGAAACAATAGTAATGGAAGTATTTGAGTCTAATTACGAGGTCCGGTTGCGAAAAAGTCACAAGTTATTGGCTTCGGAATGTAACACACAAACTGAGTCCAATTTGAGACGTTGACGCACGGATGGAGCTAACTTGTTTCGACTGTCCCGAATCTTCTTCCAACACTTCAAATGTGGTCAAACAGTAGTAATGGAAGAGTTTGAGGCCAATTACGAGGTCCGGTTGCGAAAAAGTCCCAAGTTATAGGCTTCGGAATGTAACACACAAACTGAGTCCAATTTGAGACGTTGACGCACGGATGGAGCTAACTTGTTTCGACTGTCCCAAATCTTCTTGCAACACTTCAAATGTGTTGAAACAATAGTAATGGAAGAATTCGAGTCTAATTACGAGATCCGGTTGCGAAAAAGTCCCAAGTTATTGGCTTCGGAATGTAACACACAAACTGAGTCCAATTTGAGACGTTGACGCACGGATGGAGCTAACTTTTTTCGACTGTCCCGAATCTTGTTCCAACACTTCAAATGTGTTGAAACAATAGTAATGGAAGAGTTTGAGTCCAATTACGAGGTCCGGTTGCGAAAAAGTCCCAAGTTATAGGCTTCGGAATGTAACACACAAACTGAGTCCAATTTGAGACGTTGACGCACGGATGGAGCTAACTTGTTTCGACTGTCCTAAATCTTGCTCCAACACTTCAAATGTGTTGAAACAATAGTAATGGAAGAATTCGAGTCTAATTACGAGGTCCGGTTGCGAAAAAGTCACAAGTTATTGGCTTCGGAATGTAACACACAAACTGAGTCCAATTTGAGACGTTGACGCACGGATGGAGCTAACTTGTTTCGACTGTCCCGAATCTTGTTCCAACACTTCAAATGTGTTGAAACAATAGTAATGGAAGAATTCGAGTCTAATTACGAGGTCCGGTTGCGAAAAAGTCACAAGTTATTGGCTTCGGAATGTAACACACAAACTGAGTCCAATTTGAGACGTTGACGCACGGATGGAGCTAACTTGTTTCGACTGTCCCGAATCTTGTTCCAACACTTCATGTGTGTTGAAACAATAGTAATGGAAGAGTTTGAGTCCAATTACGAGGTCCGGTTGCGAAAAAGTCCCAAGTTATAGGCTTCGGAATGTAACACACAAACTGAGTCCAATTTGAGACGTTGACGCACGGATGGAGCTAACTTGTTTCGACTGTCCCGAATCTTGTTCCAACACTTCAAATGTGTTGAAACAATAGTAATGGAAGAATTCGAGTCTAATTACGAGGTTCGGTTGCGAAAAAGTCACAAGTTATAGGCTTCGGAATGTAACACACAAACTGAGTCCAATTTGAGACGTTGACGCACGGATGGAGCTAACTTGTTTCGACTGTCCTAAATCTTGTTCCAACACTTCAAATGTGTTGAAACAATAGTAATGGAAGAATTCGAGTCTAATTACGAGGTCCGGTTGCGAAAAAGTCACAAGTTATTGGCTTCGGAATGTAACACACAAACTGAGTCCAATTTGAGACGTTGACGCACGGATGGAGCTAACTTGTTTCGACTGTCCCGAATCTTGTTCCAACACTTCAAATGTGTTGAAACAATAGTAATGGAAGAGTTTGAGTCTAATTACGAGGTCCGGTTGCGAAAAAGTCCCAAGTTATAGGCTTCGGAATGTAACACACAAACTGAGTCCAATTTGAGACGTTGACGCACGGATGGAGCTAACTTGTTTCGACTGGTCCGAATCTTCCTCCAACACTTCAAATGTGTTGAAATAATAGTAATGGAGGAGTTTGAGTCTAATTACGAGGTCTGGTTGCGAAAAAGTCACAAGTTATAGGCTTCGGAATGTAACACACAAAATGAGTCCAATTTGAGACGTTGACGCACGGATGGAGCTAACTTTTTTCGACTGTCCCGAATCTTGTTCCAACACTTCAAATGTGTTGAAACAATAGTGATGGAAGAGTTTGAGTCCAATTACGAGGTCTGGTTGCGAAAAAGTCACAAGTTATAGGCTTCGGAATGTAACACACAAACTGAGTCCAATTTGAGACGTTGACGCACGGATGGAGCTAACTTGTTTCGACTGTCCCGAATCTTGTTCCAACACTTCAAATGTGTTGAAACAGTAGTAATGGAAGAGTTTGAGTCCAATTACGAGGTCCGGTTCGCGAAAAAGTCCCAAGTTATAGGCTTCGGAATGTAACACACAAACTGAGTCCAATTTGAGACGTTGACGCACGGATGGAGCTAACTTGTTTCGACTGTCCGAATCTTGTTCCAACACTTCAAATGTGTTGAAACAATAGTAATGGAAGAGTTTGAGTCTAATTACGAGGTCTGGTTGCGAAAAAGTCACAAGTTATAGGCTTCGGAATGTAACACACAAACTGAGTCCAATTTGAGACGTTGACGCACGGATGGAGCTAACTTGTTTCGACTGTCCCGAATCTTGTTCCAACACTTCAAATGTGTTGAAACAATAGTAATGGAAGAGTTTGAGTCCAATTACGAGGTCTGGTTGCGAAAAAGTCACAAGTTATAGGCTTCGGAATGTAACACACAAACTGAGTCCAATTTGAGACGTTGACGCACGGATGGAGCTAACTTGTTTCGACTGTCCCGAATCTTGTTCCAACACTTCAAATGTGTTGAAACAATAGTAATGGAAGAATTCGAGTCTAATTACGAGGTCCGGTTGCGAAAAAGTCACAAGTTATAGGCTTCGGAATGTAACACACAAACTGAGTCCAATTTGAGACGTTGACGCACGGATGGAGCTAACTTGTTTCGACTGTCCCGAATCTTGTTCCAACACTTCAAATGTGTTGAAACAATAGTAATGGAAGAGTTTGAGTCCAATTACGAGGTCCGGTTGCGAAAAAGTCCCAAGTTATAGGCTTCGGAATGTAACACACAAACTGAGTCCAATTTGAGACGTTGACGCACGGATGGAGCTAACTTGTTTCGACTGTCCCGAATCTTGTTCCAACACTTCAAATGTGTTGAAACAATAGTAATGGAAGAATTCGAGTCTAATTACGAGGTCCGGTTGCGAAAAAGTCACAAGTTATTGGCTTCGGAATGTAACACACAAACTGAGTCCAATTTGAGACGTTGACGCACGGATGGAGCTAACTTGTTTCGACTGTCCCGAATCTTGTTCCAACACTTCAAATGTGTTGAAACAATAGTAATGGAAGAGTTTCGAGTCTAATTACGAGGTCCGGTTGCGAAAAAGTCACAAGTTATAGGCTTCGGAATGTAACACACAAACTGAGTCCAATTTGAGACGTTGACGCACGGATGGAGCTAACTTGTTTCGACTGTCCCGAATCTTGTTCCAACACTTCAAATGTGTTGAAACAATAGTAATGGAAGAGTTTGAGTCCAATTACGAGGTCCGGTTGCGAAAAAGTCACAAGTTATAGGCTTCGGAATGTAACACACAAACTGAGTCCAATTTGAGACGTTGACGCACGGATGGAGCTAACTTGTTTCGACTGTCCCGAATCTTGTTCCAACACTTCAAATGTGTTGAAACAATAGTAATGGAAGAGTTCGAGTCTAATTACGAGGTCCGGTTGCGAAAAAGTCACAAGTTATAGGCTTCGGAATGTAACACACAAACTGAGTCCAATTTGAGACGTTGACGCACGGATGGAGCTAACTTGTTTCGACTGTCCCGAATCTTGTTCCAACACTTCAAATGTGTTGAAACAATAGTAATGGAAGAGTTTGAGTCCAATTACGAGGTCCGGTTGCGAAAAAGTCACAAGTTATAGGCTTCGGAATGTAACACACAAACTGAGTCCAATTTGAGACGTTGACGCACGGATGGAGCTAACTTGTTTCGACTGTCCGAATCTTGTTCCAACACTTCAAATGTGTTGAAACAATAGTAATGGAAGAGTTCGAGTCTAATTACGAGGTCCGGTTGCGAAAAAGTCACAAGTTATAGGCTTCGGAATGTAACACACAAACTGAGTCCAATTTGAGACGTTGACGCACGGATGGAGCTAACTTGTTTCGACTGTCCCGAATCTTGTTCCAACACTTCAAATGTGTTGAAACAATAGTAATGGAAGAGTTTGAGTCTAATTACGAGGTCCGGTTGCGAAAAAGTCACAAGTTATAGGCTTCGGAATGTAACACACAAACTGAGTCCAATTTGAGACGTTGACGCACGGATGGAGCTAACTTGTTTCGACTGTCCCGAATCTTGTTCCAACACTTCAAATGTGTTGAAACAATAGTAATGGAAGAGTTTGAGTCTAATTACGAGGTCTGGTTGCGAAAAAGTCACAAGTTATAGGCTTCGGAATGTAACACACAAACTGAGTCCAATTTGAGACGTTGACGCACGGATGGAGCTAACTTGTTTCGACTGTCCCGAATCTTGTTCCAACACTTCAAATGTGTTGAAACAATAGTAATGGAAGAGTTTGAGTCTAATTACGAGGTCTGGTTGCGAAAAAGTCACAAGTTATAGGCTTCGGAATGTAACACACAAACTGAGTCCAATTTGAGACGTTGACGCACGGATGGAGCTAACTTGTTTCGACTGTCCCGAATCTTGTTCCAACACTTCAAATGTGTTGAAACAATAGTAATGGAAGAGTTTGAGTCCAATTACGAGGTCTGGTTGCGAAAAAGTCACAAGTTATAGGCTTCGGAATGTAACACACAAACTGAGTCCAATTTGAGACGTTGACGCACGGATGGAGCTAACTTGTTTCGACTGTCCCGAATCTTGTTCCAACACTTCAAATGTGTTGAAACAATAGTAATGGAAGAATTCGAGTCTAATTACGAGGTCCGGTTGCGAAAAAGTCACAAGTTATAGGCTTCGGAATGTAACACACAAACTGAGTCCAATTTGAGACGTTGACGCACGGATGGAGCTAACTTGTTTCGACTGTCCCGAATCTTGTTCCAACACTTCAAATGTGTTGAAACAATAGTAATGGAAGAGTTTGAGTCCAATTACGAGGTCCGGTTGCGAAAAAGTCACAAGTTATAGGCTTCGGAATGTAACACACAAACTGAGTCCAATTTGAGACGTTGACGCACGGATGGAGCTAACTTGTTTCGACTGTCCCGAATCTTGTTCCAACACTTCAAATGTGTTGAAACAATAGTAATGGAAGAGTTTGAGTCCAATTACGAGGTCCGGTTGCGAAAAAGTCACAAGTTATAGGCTTCGGAATGTAACACACAAACTGAGTCCAATTTGAGACGTTGACGCACGGATGGAGCTAACTTGTTTCGACTGTCCCGAATCTTGTTCCAACACTTCAAATGTGTTGAAACAATAGTAATGGAAGAATTCGAGTCTAATTACGAGGTCCGGTTGCGAAAAAGTCACAAGTTATAGGCTTCGGAATGTAACACACAAATTGAGTCCAATTTGAGACGTTGACGCACGGATGGAGCTAACTTGTTTCGACTGTCCCGAATCTTGTTCCAACACTTCAAATGTGTTGAAACAATAGTAATGGAAGAATTCGAGTCTAATTACGAGGTCCGGTTGCGAAAAAGTCACAAGTTATAGGCTTCGGAATGTAACACACAAACTGAGTCCAATTTGAGACGTTGACGCACGGATGGAGCTAACTTTTTTCGACTGTCCCGAATCTTGTTCCAACACTTCAAATGTGTTGAAACAATAGTAATGGAAGAGTTTGAGTCCAATTACGAGGTCCGGTTGCGAAAAAGTCCCAAGTTATAGGCTTCGGAATGTAACACACAAACTGAGTCCAATTTGAGACGTTGACGCACGGATGGAGCTAACTTGTTTCGACTGTCCCGAATCTTGTTCCAACACTTCAAATGTGTTGAAACAATAGTAATGGAAGAATTCGAGTCTAATTACGAGGTCCGGTTGCGAAAAAGTCACAAGTTATAGGCTTCGGAATGTAACACACAAACTGAGTCCAATTTGAGACGTTGACGCACGGATGGAGCTAACTTGTTTCGACTGTCCCGAATCTTGTTCCAACACTTCAAATGTGTTGAAACAATAGTAATGGAAGAGTTTGAGTCCAATTACGAGGTCCGGTTGCGAAAAAGTCCCAAGTTATAGGCTTCGGAATGTAACACACAAACTGAGTCCAATTTGAGACGTTGACGCACGGATGGAGCTAACTTGTTTCGACTGTCCCGAATCTTGTTCCAACACTTCAAATGTGTTGAAACAATAGTAATGGAAGAATTCGAGTCTAATTACGAGGTCCGGTTGCGAAAAAGTCACAAGTTATAGGCTTCGGAATGTAACACACAAACTGAGTCCAATTTGAGACGTTGACGCACGGATGGAGCTAACTTGTTTCGACTGTCCTAAATCTTGTTCCAACACTTCAAATGTGTTGAAACAATAGTAATGGAAGAATTGGAGTCTAATTACGAGGTCCGGTTGCGAAAAAGTCACAAGTTATTGGCTTCGGAATGTAACACACAAACTGAGTCCAATTTGAGACGTTGACGCACGGATGGAGCTAACTTGTTTCGACTGTCCCGAATCTTGTTCCAACACTTCAAATGTGTTGAAACAATAGTAATGGAAGAGTTTGAGTCCAATTACGAGGTCCGGTTGCGAAAAAGTCCCAAGTTATAGGCTTCGGAATGTAACACACAAACTGAGTCCAATTTGAGACGTTGACGCACGGATGGAGCTAACTTGTTTCGACTGTCCCAAATCTTCTTCCAACACTTCAAATGTGTTGAAACAATAGTAATGGAAGAATTCGAGTCTAATTACGAGTTCCGGTTGCGAAAAAGTCACAAGTTATTGGCTTCGGAATGTAACACACAAACTGAGTCCAATTTGAGACGTTGACGCACGGATGGAGCTAACTTGTTTCGACTGTCCCGAATCTTGTTCCAACACTTCAAATGTGTTGAAACAATAGTAATGGAAGAGTTTGAGTCCAATTACGAGGTCCGGTTGCGAAAAAGTCCCAAGTTATAGGCTTCGGAATGTAACACACAAACTGAGTCCAATTTGAGACGTTGACGCACGGATGGAGCTAACTTGTTTCGACTGTCCCGAATCTTTTTCCAACACTTCAAATGTGTTGAAACAATAGTAATGGAAGAATTCGAGTCTAATTACGAGGTCCGGTTGCGAAAAAGTAACAAGTTATAGGCTTCGGAATGTAACACACAAACTGAGTCCAATTTGAGACGTTGACGCACGGATGGAGCTAACTTTTTTCGACTGTCCCGAATCTTGTTCCAACACTTCAAATGTGGTGAAACAGTAGTAATGGAAGAGTTTGAGGCCAATTACGAGGTCCGGTTGCGAAAAAGTCCCAAGTTATAGGCTTCGGAATGTAACACACAAACTGAGTCCAATTTGAGACGTTGACGCACGGATGGAGCTAACTTGTTTCGACTGGTCCGAATCTTGCTCCAACACTTCAAATGTGTTGAAACAATAGTAATGGAAGAGTTTGAGTCTAATTACGAGGTCTGGTTGCGAAAAAGTCACAAGTTATAGGCTTCGGAATGTAACACACAAAATGAGTCCAATTTGAGACGTTGACGCACGGATGGAGCTAACTTTTTTCGACTGTCCCGAATCTTGTTCCAACACTTCAAATGTGTTGAAACAATAGTGATGGAAGAGTTTGAGTCCAATTACGAGGTCTGGTTGCGAAAAAGTCACAAGTTATAGGCTTCGGAATGTAACACACAAACTGAGTCCAATTTGAGACTTTGACGCACGGATGGAGCTAACTTGTTTCGACTGTCCTAAATCTTGTTCCAACACTTCAAATGTGTTGAAACAATAGTAATGGAAGAGTTGGAGTCCAATTACGAGGTCCGGTTGCGAAAAAGTCCCAAGTTATAGGCTTCGGAATGTAACACACAAACTGAGTCCAATTTGAGACGTTGACGCACGGATGGAGCTAACTTGTTTCGACTGGTCCGAATCTTGCTCCAACACTTCAAATGTGTTGAAACAATAGTAATGGAAGAGTTTGAGTCTAATTACGAGGTCTGGTTGCGAAAAAGTCACAAGTTATAGGCTTCGGAATGTAACACACAAAATGAGTCCAATTTGAGACGTTGACGCACGGATGGAGCTAACTTTTTTCGACTGTCCCGAATCTTGTTCCAACACTTCAAATGTGTTGAAACAATAGTGATGGAAGAGTTTGAGTCCAATTACGAGGTCTGGTTGCGAAAAAGTCACAAGTTATAGGCTTCGGAATGTAACACACAAACTGAGTCCAATTTGAGACGTTGACGCACGGATGGAGCTAACTTGTTTCGACTGTCCTAAATCTTGTTCCAACACTTCAAATGTGTTGAAACAATAGTAATGGAAGAATTCGAGTCTAATTACTAGGTACGGTTGCGAAAAAGTCCAAAGTTATAGGCTTCGGAATGTAACACACAAAATGAGTCCAATTTGAGACGTTGACGCACGGAATGGAGCTAACTTTATTCGACTGGTCCGAACTTGCTCAACACTTCAAATGTGTTGAAACAAAGTAATGGATGTTTGAGTCCAATTACGCGCTTTGGTTGCGTATTTCAAAAAGTTATTGCTTCGGAAAGTACAAACACAAACTGGTCACTTTGAGACCGTTGACGCACGTGATGAGAATACTTGTTTCGACTATACAAATCTTGTTCTCACTTTCAATCTGTTGAGAAAAATACTTAATGGAAGAGATTGAGTCAATTACGAGGTCTGTTGCGAAAAAAGTCCAAGTTATAGCTTTCGGAATGTAACACACACCCTGAGTCCATTGAGAACTTGACGCACGGAGGAGCTAACTTGGTTCGACTTTCCTAACTCTTGTTCCAACACTTCAAATGTGTTGAAACAATAGTAATGAAACAATTCGAGTCTAATTACGAGGTCCGGTTGCGAAAAAGTCACAAGTTATTGGTTTCGGAATGTAACACACAAACTGAGTCCAATTTGAGACGTTGACGCACGGATGGAGCTAACTTGTTTCGACTGTCCTAAATCTTGTTCCAACACTTCAAATGTGTTGAAACAATAGTAATGGAAGAATTCGAGTCTAATTACGAGGTCCGGTTGCGAAAAAGTCACAAGGTATTGGCTTCGGAATGTAACACACAAACTGAGTCCAATTTGAGACGTTGACGCACGGATGGAGCTAACTTGTTTCGACTGTCCCGAATCTTGTTCCAACACTTCAAATGTGTTGAAACAATAGTAATGGAAGAGTTTGAGTCCAATTACGAGGTCCGGTTGCGAAAAGTCCCAAGTTATAGGCTTCGGAATGTAACACACAAACTGAGTCCAAATTGAGACGTTGACGCACGGATGGAGCTAACTTGTTTCGACTGTGCCAAATCTTCTTCCAACACTTCAAATGTGTTGAAACAATAGTAATGGAAGAATTCGAGTCTAATTACGAGTTCCAGTTGCGAAAAAGTAACAAGTTATAGGCTTCGGAATGTAACACACAAACTGAGTCCAATTTGAGAGGTTGACGCACGGATGGAGCTAACTTGTTTCGACTGTCCCGAATCTTGTTCCAACACTTCAAATGTGTTGAAACAATAGTAATGGAAGAGTTTGAGTCTAATTACGAGGTCCGGTTGCGAAAAAGTCCCAAGTTATAGGCTTCGGAATGTAACACACAAACTGAGTACAATTTGAGACGTTGACGCACGGATGGAGCTAACTTGTTTCGACTGGTCCGAATCTTCCTCCAACACTTCAAATGTGTTGAAATAATAGTAATGGAGGAGTTTGAGTCTAATTACGAGGTCTGGTTGCGAAAAAGTCACAAGTTATAGGCTTCGGAATGTAACACACAAAATGAGTCCAATTTGAGACGTTGACGCACGGATGGAGCTAACTTTTTTCGACTGTCCCGAATCTTGTTCCAACACTTCAAATGTGTTGAAACAATAGTGATGGAAGAGTTTGAGTCCAATTACGAGGTCTGGTTGCGAAAAAGTCACAAGTTATAGGCTTCGGAATGTAACACACAAACTGAGTCCAATTGAGACGTTGACGCACGGATGGAGCTAACTTGTTTCGACTGTCCCGAATCTTGTTCCAACACTTCAAATGTGTTGAAACAATAGTGATGGAAGATTTTGAGTCCAATACAAGGTCGGTTGCGAAAAAGTCACAAGTTATAGGCTTCGGAATGTAACACACAAACTGAGTCCAATTTGAGACGTTGACGCACGGATGGAGCTAACTTGTTTCGACTGTCCTAAATCTTGTTCCAACACTTCAAATGTGTTGAAACAATAGTAATGGAAGAATTCGAGTCTAATTACGAGGTCCGGTTGCGAAAAGTCACAAGTTATTGGCTTCGGAATGTAACACACCAATTGAGTCCAATTTGAGATGTTGACGCACGGATGGAGCTAACTTGTTTCGACTGTCCCGAATCTTGTTCCAACACTTCATGTGTGTTGAAACAATAGTAATGGAAGAGTTTGAGTCCAATTACGAGGTCCGGTTGCGAAAAAGTCCAAGTTATAGGCTTCGGAATGTAACACACAAACTGAGTCCAATTTGAGACGTTGACGCACGGATGGAGCTAACTTGTTTCGACTGTCCCGAATCTTGTTCCAACACTTCAAATGTGTGAAACAGTAGTAATGGAAGAGTTTGAGTCCAATTACGAGGTCCGGTTGCGAAAAAGTCACAAGTTATAGGCTTCGGAATGTAACACACAAACTGGGTCCAATTTGAGACGTTGACGCACGGATGGAGGCTAACTTGTTTCGACTGTGCCCAAATCTTGTTCCAACACTTCAAATGTGTTGAAACAATAGTAATGGAAGAATTCGAGTCTAATTACGAGTTCCAGTTGCGAAAAAGTAACAAGTTATACGCTTCGGAATGTAACACACAAATTGAGTCCAATTTGAGACGTTGACGCACGATGGAGCTAACTTGTTTCGACTGTCCCGAATCTTGTTCCAACACTTCAAATGTGTTGAAACAATAGTAATGGAAGAATTCGAGTCTAATTACGAGGTCGGTTGCGAAAAAGTCACAAGTTATTGGCTTCGGAATGTAACACACAAACTGAGTCCAATTTGAGACGTTGACGCACGGATGGAGCTAACTTTTTTCGACTGTCCGAATCTTGTTCCAACACTTCAAATGTGTTGAAACAATAGTAATGGAAGAGTTTGAGTCCAATTACGAGGTCCGGTTGCGAAAAAAGTCACAAGTTATAAGCTTCGGAATGTAACACACAAACTGAGTCCAATTTGAGACGTTGACGCACGGATGGAGCTAACTTGTTTCGACTGTCCCGAATCTTGTTCCAACACTTCAAATGTGTTGAAACAATAGTAATGGAAGAATTTCGAGTCTAATTACGAGGTCCGGTTGCGAAAAGTAACAAGTTATAGGCTTCGGAATGTAACACACAAACTGAGTCCAATTTGAGACGTTGACGCACGGATGGAGCTAACTTGTTTCGACTGTCCCGAATCTTGTTCCAACACTTCAAATGTGTTGAAACAATAGTAATGGAAGAGTTTGAGTCAATTACGAGGTCCGGTTGCGAAAAAGTCCCAAGTTATAGGCTTCGGAATGTAACACACAAACTGAGTCCAATTTGAGACGTTGACGCACAGATGGAGCTAACTTGTTTCGACTGTCCCGAATCTTGTTCCAACACTTCAAATGTGTTGAAACAATAGTAATGGAAGAATTCGAGTCTAATACGAGGTCCGGTTGCGAAAAAGTCACAAGTTATAGGCTTCGGAATGTAACACACAAACTGAGTCCATTTGAGACGTTGACGCACGGATGGAGCTAACTTGTTTCGGCTGTCCTAAATCTTGTTCCAACACTTCAAATGTGTTGAAACAATAGTAATGGAAGATTTGAGTCTAATTCGAGGTCCGGTGCGAAAAAGTCACAAGTTATTGGCTTCGGAATGGAACACACAAACTGAGTCCAATTTGAGACGTGACGCACGGATGGAGCTAACTTGTTTCGACTGTCCCGAATCTTGTTCCAACACTTCAAATGTGTTGAAACAGTAGTAATGGAAGAGTTTGAGGCCAATTACGAGGTCCGGTTGCGAAAAAGTCCCAAGTTATAGGATTCGGAATGTAACACACAAACTGAGTCCAATTTGAGACGTTGACGCACGGATGGAGCTAACTTGTTTCGACTGTCCCAATCTTCTTGCAACACTTCAAATGTGTTGAAACAATAGTAATGAAGAATTCGAGTCTAATTACGAGATCCGGTTGCGAAAAAGTCCCAAGTTATTGCTTCGGAATGTAACACACAAACTGAGTCCAATTTGAGACGTTGACGCACGGATGGAGCTAACTTTTTCGACTGTCCCGAATCTTGTTCAACACTTCAAATGTGTTGAAACAATAGTAATGGAAGAGTTTGAGTCCAATTACGAGGTCCGGTTGCGAAAAAGTCCCAAGTTATAGGCTTCGGAATGTAACACACAAACTGAGTCCAATTTGAGACGTTGACGCAGATGGAGCTAACTTTTTCGACTGTCCCGAATCTTTTCCA